>LUCH01003859.1:1859-57772 GCA_013368495.1 Paragonimus heterotremus
TAGTCACAGCTAGTGAGGCCTGTTAGGCCTAAAAGTTGTGGAGCTCAGGAATTTGCCCTGCCAGTTGACGCTATGGATCGAGAGAAGCTATTTGGATGAGCGACAAGCCGTTCTGTGAGACGTTGTTGATAATGAAGACGGTCACGTCGAATTAGCGATGTACACCAATCCCTTAAGGCAGCGTATATTTTTCGGTCAGCTTTAGATCCTGACAATCGATAGCACGTCCAAGCACACCGCTTATTCAGAATGAGTCCAAGTGTATTAGAGCGTAGTTGGCTTGAAAGCTTGTTCCGTTTGGAGTCCGAGGATGGTGTAAACTCACATACGGCTGCAGAAACGAAGAGGGTAAGCTTCTCAGGGAGACAATTTACAGAGTGGAATGGGGCGTATTTCACTCATGACTGCATTTCTAAGTAACCACGCAGTTTCTCCACATCCATTTTCCGGAAGAGTTTGCGATTACTAGCCGTTGAGCTGGCCAGATTAGCTCTTCAAATGAAGTCGAACAAGACGACCGCGTGATCACCTAGTCCGAGTGATGCGGTGATTATAAGGTTGTCTACCATCAACTCTTCGTTAGTGAATAATTAATCCAGCCGCGACGGATTATGGCCAGCACACCACCGTGCGAAACCAGGTAAGTGCATCTTAAAACCGATTGTGTGAAATGGTCGTGCGGAGGTAGACTTTCCAGTGCCTGCGTGCGAGAATGCCGTAAAGTTGATTTCGGGTAAGTTGAAATCGCTCATTAAGAAAATGTGGGAAAACCCTGGGGTGAATAAAACTTCCGACCCAGATAATAACAGTCCGTATTCAGAATCGTCTGGTCCATTATCTGACGATAAAGGACCCCTCATAATCAGCCATCTGAATCACTTAGGCGAATCGAGCACCAGACTGTTTCCTGATTCGCTGCGAGTATTGGATTGTTAACGAGGAAAGCTTGAAGAGGAGTGTGGATGTGGAAGGCCGATCCCCTCCTCTACCTTCAGCTCTATCTGCAAAGAAGATAACCATATCCTATAAAGCGATCTTAGAATCTGGGTAGGAAGTGCCCAGTCACGACTGCGTTATGACAATCCGGGGCTTTGTGGTAAAACAACATTCTCGAAGCTCTGGCAATCTATTCACTAGGTTAAGCGCATTTGTGTACATGTACTTTACAGAGTTAACAGTGAACTAATGAACGTCATCCTGCGATTATGAATGGAGGGGTTCATTCAAAACTAAACGCTGACGGAGGTCGCCGACTCCACAGGAGCTGGCCGTAGCGCGTTCTGAGGTCATTAAATCCTAATTAGGAACCACCAAACGACTGACACGCATGCGGTGATTGGCCCTTAATAAATCTCCTTCCTCTCTGGAACTATCAGGTTGGAACGGAACACCGCCAGGGATAAGACGACGTCGATGGCGGAGCCGTCCCAGTGTATGCGATGCCATCTCATAAGAAGTGACATTAATTTTGAGAAGTCGTGGTCAAGATTCTTCTGACCCCGGCCTGGGCAGCAGGATGCGGTATGTTGAACCCGGACTTTGGTAGGTTCAAGAGCAGTTGACAGGAACCGCCGCTGACTCTGGTCATGTTCCAGGTTGTTGGTGATGGAATTTGGGTATCCCTGATAATAACACTGAGAGATCGGTCAGTGGTTGTAAGCTCCTTCTGAGCGAGCCTTGCGTCTGGCGTTCAGTTCATGGTATATCAAGGTATACCCAGACCCCCGGGTCATCGAGCATCTTGTGTGCCGCTAGCAATACGTCTTCAGTCAAACCAGATGACGAAGGTACGTCCTCTGCTAACCGAGGTTTGTCAGTATGTGGCAAATCTAATTTCCTCGCCAACCTTGTAACAGGGCTTGGGACACTTGAATTTATGTCCATTTTAGTACGAAGACTCGCCCAAAACTCTCGACCATCCTCGTCACTGAGCTTTAAGCGGCTAGTGGCACATTCCGGAAGGTTCTGAACAATTACAAACTTCTCCCGATCAGACGAGCTCAACCCTTTAGTGTTGGTGCCCCTGGACAACTTCGCCAAAATTACGCCGTTATTAACGTAGCTCTCCTGAACAGCGAAAAACCCCAGAATTTGGTCGCTTTTGCTCACATGCTGTCGGCAGATTGTCAGCAGTAATGGACATGAACGTTTTCGCAGCAACCGAAGTAACCTTCTTTGACTTCGCTCATGAAGCGACTGAGGCGCAGAATATTGTGCCTGTAACACTCGTATTGCATATATTACTGGCCATAGCCCGTGGTTCAGGGGATGTCACATCCACTCGTGGGGTGCTAAATTAAGAACCAGGGGTCTGCCTGGCGGTTCTAGAACAAAGACAAACCAGGCTAATGCAGTCCAGCTGTGTTGTTGTCGACATTTTGTAAGCCTCATTAGACATGCACGGACACGGGGTATGAAACCATGTGCCGCAGAGCAAGTGCTGCCTGGCGTGGTTCCTCGCGCGAACAAACTTCCACAGCCAGACCTTTTCACCATCACTGGGGTACTAAGCGAATAAGACTAGGTTAATTCGTGGTTCTCGAAGTCTCTAGGGTACGAACACAGTCAAATATTAATAAGACTCTGAGGAGAGAAATTCGAACTCACAGAGTTCAAATTTCGCGCTCCATACATGCGCCCAGTTTGATTACTCTGTCACACGATCATTACGTGCAACGTAGCGTGATGACGCCATCTTTGGTTACGATTGTATAGGTTGTGTTCACGATCTTATTGAAGGTTTACCCAGAGTTGGTGTGTTTCGTGGGAAGTAACCTGCATCAAACTTACTGATTTTTGTTTCAACAATTGTTGTTTTCTATTACCGTTCCCCCGCGGGAGTTCTGTAAACTTCCAAATGCTAAAATTCGACATTCTTCATCAATATTTCCTCTTGAGTAATCAATAATTTTCATCATTCCTGGGTGCTTGAACAGTCGTTTGGCTTACACCTAGTCGGTCAGCCGAAATCTGTTTGGTCATCCAGTATTACTGGGCTATGTTTTGTTGTCCATTTCGTCGCGGGGGCCGGTATTTCGTTCTCCCTTTGAGGATTTTTCACCTTCAGGGTGAGAGCTACAGCCTTCGTGTAAACTCAGTCAATTACCCATGGAAAACGTCGACTCCGGTCCGGAGTCGGTCCGACCCTGGCAGGAGTTGGCAAACAGTAAACGTGCAGTACTATCCAGAGCCGGCTCGACTATGACCACAGTCGTTTCGTAGTAGGCCAGAGTTGATTTCCTGTTGGCCAGAATAGCAGTCGAGTCGGCCAGTCGAGCCAGCTGTACCTTACTTAGAATCTTGGTTATTTGCTTCATCTACTAAAGCGATTGGAGTCCAGCATAACCGAACGCTAACGAACCGCTGACATTGGTCCTTAGAATCAAACGGCTTTTCCTGCAACCTACGTTTCTTGACGGGCGATCTTATTTGGCAAGACGTGGTAAGCTAGTTTAGCAGGATAACTTTTGTCATGAGACATTTATTTCGAACGCCTTCAAATGACTTCACGCAGACTGGTATAGGGATGGACAAGGGACGCCTGGAATGACCGTCCAAAAATGACACTAAGTCCGACATATTACCATAAAACTTACCTACGAACACGGGCAGAAATCAACGTACCGCGATAAAGGCAAATACCTGCGTACTCCAAATTAATAACTTAATGTAATAAAGTCCAAGGAGTATCAGCAAGTAGCACTCATTCCCGTATAATTTGGAGGTATTTCTGAATCCAACTTTCTGCACACCACAGGGTAATTAAACACAAGGACGCCTGAAGAAAAGCCTCAACAATAAATGGGAAAGAAGAGAGCGTGGAACGAACCAACAATGAAAACACGAAAAAATAATAAAGTTATATGACAAGCCATTTTCTGAGATGAAAGTTGGTAACCTGCTAAATCATAACACGAATCAACAAGGCTTGGGGCAGACAGGGATTCACTACGTCAAAAACTAACCTTCTGTGGAAGAAGCATCATAGACCCCTACGTGACACCTCGATTCAAACCACGATTCTGATAAGGCTTCACTTTACGCCAATGTTTTGCGTCAAACGTTGTCTTCCTGTGAAGTTGTGACACGCATCGGCAAGACCTGCGACAAACATGGCTTCACTACGTCAAAAGTCTCAGGTGCGTGATGAACTGATAGATGTTGTGCGCGCTGTGGTGATATTAGTTTCAGGAAACGTCAGGTTTCACTTTGACACAATTTATTCTGATTATTCAAATCTACTAGACCAACATGCATAACAGAAGAAATGTCGCACAAAATTAGCGGTACTTTTGTGTGGTGGGTTGACTTCGACCATGGATCACCAACACACCACGTCTGCTGACGGGTTCTGCTGGGTTTCTTTCCATGTCTTTTCTTTACGCCTCCTAGTTCCGAATTGCTCTTTTGGCTAAATGACTTTCATTCTTACACTTTTGCCATCGTCTTCTAACTATCGGCGTCTGGATCATTCACTGTGTTTGTCTTTGTCTTATTGAAACCATAATTTTTACCTGTCGTTATTGAGAACGCCGCCAAACCAGTCCGACGCTTGTTTGAATTCTGAAGGTCGGCCGGAATTTTGGTCGACTGTCCTCCTGTTTAGGAGCAGTCGTTCGGTCGTGCTCGAAGTTCTCCCACGTCTAACTCCCTAGCGCCTCTAATTGTTGCTTCGAAGTCCACTTGTGAACGGTGATTAAATCAACGAATAAAGTTTGTTTGTAGAGTTGCCGTCTTCTCACTGCGATTTCCGACTGATGTTAACAAGAGGCTGGGGAAAACTGGGCCTACGAACTCTGGAACTGGTGTCACGGTACCTCTGTCTTCTTGCCTCGAGCGGATTTTTGGTTGGTAAATTGACAGCATGGCAAACTTTTTAAACTGCGCGTGTCTGCCGACCTTCCAACGTTCAGCGTCTTGCCATCTTACACGACATTTGGAACTACTTCTCCGACGTCGTCCAAACCCACCCACACGCAACGTCCATCTTTTGTGTGGTGATCTCAACTGGAAGAACTTAGTCTTGTCAGTGAGTCATTTTATTTGCATCGATGGTCTTTTGTTTTATGTTCGTGCACATTTTTGCAACCATCAGTGGGTGTCGGTGTTTCTTTGGTTCGATCAGATTTTTGGTCACTTTTTGCCATTCGGTTGATCAGGTCATTGTATAAACTAATCGCGAAATAATGTAAATGCTGCTTGACGGTGTCATATTTTAACTAACATAAACATTACTGTTGCATGAAGTCTACCTAAAAATTACATACTACATTATCCGGTCCAAAGTGAGCATGTGGCTTGTAAGGCATACGCTCAACAGAAGGGATTTGAAAGCTCCATGATATAAAAAGAGCCTGAAGCGAAACAATCAGTGTAGCAAGGAATGTCCATCTGGTTTATGAGCTCAACCTAGCACGTGGTACCAGACAACCCCAAGCGGTTTCACAGTCATGCTTAGTCCAGGCCTGTTGTTTATGAACCAACACCACCTGTGTGCCCCACGCTGGTGTTAGGACTCAGGCTGCGTTATGACTGGTCGTGCCTTCAATGACCAATGGCTCATTCGCTCACGCACGCAGGAATGACTCTAACAGCTGGTAAGTGGTTTGTAAATAGTTCGCACCTCTACTGAGTCATGTGTCCTCTCTGGCGTTGTTGTAACCCATTAAGAATACAAAATCGGTCTCGTGTGAAACGAACCAGTCCGATCATTTTTGATTTGCCACCTCCGGAGCCTCATTGGTGTGATGCTGTCATACAGCTAACTGAAATTTACTGGGATCAGTTGAAACTGCATTTACGAACCACTTCGGCTCGCTACTGGCTGATACTACTCACAGTAAAAGCCATGAGTTGAGGCCACTCCGTAATTTGTTGAGCAATGGAGGGCAACGTCACTCCGATGCACTTGAGGTTTAGTCAGAAATTTCGTTCTATGATGCTCTCACTATACATAACCGCGAGTGGAAGTGCAGAACGACGTAATCACAGAAAGATTCGGGCTTCGCTAGTTGAAGCAGGGTGTTGATTTTGTTAAGGTTTGTTGCATTATTTTGAGATTGCCGTGCTTTGTTTGATCTGTGTTGAAGGGTGGCCTTATCTTTCTTCATTTTTCTAAGAATAAACAGTACCAACCATTTTTATTCTTACACCAACTACTATAACCGTTTCTTTTACTCTTATTCAGTCTGACCCGTGTACATGTATGAATGTCAAAATAAGACATTTTCCTTCCATGTTCTTTCTTGAGTAGCTTATAATTCTTACCATTCCTCAATGTGTGAACAGTCACTTTGCTCCAACCCGACCAATTACCATTTGTTTGAGTGAATTCAATTCCGTTTTATCGTCCCCCATTACTGAGCGGTGCCTGGTTGTCAGAGTTGTTGTACCGGCACATTCTTTGTTTGATTTGCGAGGATATTTCACATTCGAGGTATGATATTTAATTTTAATGTACATTGATTCATTTAGTACCGTATTAAATTCAGTTTTCACGAGCGTCTTCTCATCAACCGTTTCGAAGATAGATTATCTTCTCTACCGTTGGATATTGAGAAAGGCATTTCTGGATTAACCGATTACGCGTAACTCGTTGTGAACCTTGAATCGTTAGCGAACGATTCAATACAGGGCACACTAGAACCTTTGGAACAGTTTATATCCCGTCAAGTGGCACAAGTGAGCAGAGAGCACACCTCCTCATCACATACTTCTACTCTCATTGGGAGGCAACGACGCAGGTTTTCAGAGGTCAGGCTCCATTCACCGGACATTCGATAGGTGGCCATTTGTTCGCACCGGTGTACGACAACTGTTGAGAAGGTACACGATTCCGCTCCGCCGATAGTACAACCGCACCTGATTCATCTGGTATACAGGAATCAATGGCTGCCGTCATAGAACGAATTCGTCCAACATATCGGCAGGTTCAAATGGGTTCACTCCATAGGCGCCATATCAAAAAGGAGTGGTACGTTACGGATATACAGTGACTGGAAGGCGGTAAGTAGACAGATTATGTTTGATAAATTCATAGTTTCAATGGTTGATGCGCTGTTGGCCAAGATGGCTGACGTTCAGTTTTTCCCAAAATCGGGTCCATAGAAAATATTCTTTTACATGCCGCCAACGCCAGAATACAAGCACTTTACAACCGTTGGACGTTTCTACCGTTGAGAACGTCGTCGTGCCAGTCAATCAACTTACAGAACATTTATATCAGCAATGTAGCTTGGAAGGTTCGTCAGTTTGAAGGAGCGACAGGTGGTTAAAAGACAGTCGGCACTGTCGAGATCGACTAGATTGACTCGGACCTGTGGGTCTGGAACGTACGAGGTTACAACTGGCTGCAAGTTTAACGTCAGGGCTTTACATACCACTGGTGCAGACAGACGTACACAACCCATCACGTCTAACATGTGTGATCCTTGCCACGCCAACACCACGTCGATCAGCTCGTCGCAGGACACAGACCAAACGTTACGGCTTTGGTCGAATTTTGAGCTGAGGCGGAGGTGGTGTTGTAAATGCGCTGATGCTGCTTGCGTGTTCAGTGCTCGTGCTGGAACTCAAGAGGCGTTCTGATTAGTCGCGTCTTTAACGATCAACGACTTGTTCGTCCACGCACATGAGAGTGACGTTCTCACTTGTAAATGTCAGAATATGGTTTGTACTTCTACTTGATCACGCGTTCTCTCCACGGCCGTCGCAGTATGTAAGGATTACTGTTGATTGTACTCAAATGGGAATAAAATAAGATCCTCTTTTAGGAAGGAAATGGAGATCACGCTATCATATAAAGGAGTGATTATATCGGTTAATAAGGGCATAGCTGACGCGCCCGTGGCACAATTTCAAAGTGTTTGCTGCCTAAACAAGGGAATAACGGAGTATTACTTTAACACCATAGGGGCGGCCATGGTGAATCGGGACGTTGCGCCCTATGAGGTTGAACGAGCTATACCTTCACTAAACAGCACCAAGTCCGCAGGAGTGAACCACATCTAACTGGCAAGTTGCTAGCGTCGCAATATGCTCAACCACTTAATCCCACGTTTAAAACAGAGACGGTTGTGAGGGACCGGAAAGAAGCCGCCACTAGTCCCACCTTCAAAGACGGTAATCGATCGGCTGCTGGGCGCTTATTACGAGACGGGATCTGCAAGTTATTCTGTTAGCAGACGTTTTCCGGAGATCTTCAGTGGAGCCTTCTAAGGGGGTAAGCCTTGTCCTACCGCGTCAACGTATCTTAGAAACTGTCACAAAGAAGCTGTCTGGAAGGGGAGTGATCGAAATGTGCCGTTTAAATTTTCGAAGAGCCTTCGGTCCTATTAACCGCAAGCTATTGGGTTGAAAACTAAGAGAAGTTGAAATATCTCTAACAATCTCTAGGTGGATCAGGACGTTTCTAGATGAGAGATCCTGTAGGGTGGGTGTAAGTGGCCGACAACTCGGTCGGCCGATGTTATCTATATAGAGGTGACAAAGCTGGTTGGAACAGCGTCTGACTCAGACGCATTTCACGAAGACATTTTGAAAGTCTGCAAATGAACATTACCGATGAATGTCCTAAGAAGCTATACTCTTTGTATTACCCTCTGGGTACCTAAAAAGATGCACACGGACAGACAATCAAACTAGCAACGAAACAGCAAATAAGGGGCTTGGGTAGTTAAGTCACTAGTACGTTAGTCCCATCTGCCCGGTGTGCGACGGCTGTTACGAATGCACGTCAGGTGTGACGTCGACCAAAATCCACGATCGCTAGCCGCTGTTAGCAGCGTTTAATCCATAACACTCGGCTATAGCTCATCCCTACTAAGAATACTGTAGCTAGGCTTGAACATCGTGCACCAAAAAGTATGTTGCTTCTCTCAAAAATATACGAAAGCTCGCCACCTGCATAGTATGGGACAAGAAGCGTCTAGGCTACCACAAGCGAGTAAATTCGTCGAACTTGTTCTCGCTTGAGCGACGGAGGGTGAGAGGGGACCTTATGGAAGTGTACGAAATCACCCAGTAGGTAGGCACGTTTTCTAGCATGTTTGTTTGTGATACGTTAGGGCAGATATGTAAGAGGTCACAGGTTCATCATTAATAAAACAAGGTTTAGATTGGATGTTCGACTTAACTTTTTCACCAACCAGGTAGACAGCTAGTGGAATAAATTGCACGCAAAGATTGCTGGAGCCTCGAGCGTGGATTCATCTTGGGGGAAGGCTAGACAGGCGTTGAAACCACCTCCTTCTTACTTCGTAATAATTGGGATATGATGCTAGTTTTACTTTACGGCAACGAGAATTTGTCACTTCCCCCCTCTATCCCTACCTTCAGACAACAGGTGAACGCATTCCCATCGACAGAGAGCGTAGTCTGCCGATTTCCGGAACGCATCAGTCAGGCATTAGGACTTCATGAACATCGAACCCGAATAAAGTCCTAGATTTGAAATTGAAGCATAAGAAAATTGACGTAATTTCCGGCGTGATCTGGAACTATTTAAGATTACAGCTTACACACGAAATTGCTATGCGTTGTAGTGGACAATTGGGTATGTGCTTAACCCCCGTCCACTAGCAATGTAAAGCCCCTTCACTGAAGAGCAGTGGAAGCGTAGTCCCAATGGGCATCGAACTAAAGAACGCAGTATGATTTGGAAACAATTCGTTCATCTCTTGCAATGTTAAGAAATGAGGTAGCAGTTAATCCTAGCCTTGCTTGGGCTCAACGGCAGTAACCAGGAGAAGAAAAAAGGTAAAGCGACATGGGCCACAACCCACTTGGAAGCACTCGAAAACGCGCCAGTAGAAATGTGTGTCGAATCTTCGGGTACGTTAAACAACGCTGGAATGGGTGCGAATTGAACTGTCCCGAATATTAGAGTAGTAGATGAGTCGTTAGAAAGTGGACAAGTACTCGCTGAGTAGGATTAGTTGCCCGGCTGAAGAAGGTGGCGTTAAGTTCGTACCGGGTCTCTAACGGCGGGCGTACGCAGAATCATGCGTACAGAACAAACAAGCGGGGAAACACGGTTGCAGCCCGGATCTTTAGGGAAGCCACACGACTTCTCCTCATCGCAAGGTATAATAACGCGATATAGCATATTTTGACAAACTCTATGAAAAACACAAACCAATTCCCTCCCTTGAGCCTGCGTGAAAGTTTTGTAAACCGCAACTTCTTTCTTCCTGGTCAAGCTGTTTTGCTGGCTCGTTGAACGCTTGACATATAGTATAAACATTACTATAAGTATTTTTATATTGCCTGCAATTGTCTGCAGTGATCGCGCTCGCCCATGCGTGTTTCCCAAGGGTTCGTTGAGAATATACATTATTACTAGGCAAGTGGTTTGCGCTATCCTTTATCTGAAAGGAATTTTCAAGTGAACTTTCCACAATCTACATGGAATTACTGACAATGCGGCAAAATGATGTGAATTACATTTAGATTATTTCCACAATAGAACGGGACCTATTACCCAATTTTCCACTCCCCTTATGGACCGTAGATACAAGAAATAATCCGACAATGTTATGTGTGATTATTTTCACATATAACAGTTCGCTGAGCGGTATGTTCCTGAAGCACTGAGAAGAAACAGATTGAGTAGATGATTCTGACGGATAGATAAACTATAAAAGGGGTAAAGCGGATATGATAGTTAGTCACATCGGTATCGATTACAAGGTAGTTCGTGGTCGGCGATCGTGTGGATTATATAAGCATCCCGACTGCAACCATATTTTCTTGTTTGTCCGGTCTACACGTCTCCGTATGTGGACGTCTGCTATACGGAGCCTGATGAGAACTGATGGCCGCTTCCTTTAGTTGCGCAACTCATTGCTTTCACCGAATGTCTGACCTATTTCTAACGACTCAGCAATTACCCTATTCCTCAAGGTAGTTTCGTTTGCATCCTTTCGGTTGTTGTTTGGCGTACTCGAAGGTTTTAAGCAATTTTCGCCCGACGCGCTTTTAAGTGCTGTCGATTGGGCTAGAGCCCACCTATCGTTCTCCCATTTACGCATCATGTTGCCGCCACTGGACCCGGACTAGGTTAAGTCTGGCTGCCAATCACATTTCCTAACATTACTGGAAATATGCGGTGTGTTTCTAAACCCTTTCATGTTCTTCTAGTTCGATGCTCGAGATCATGTTTCGATTGTCTTTCAGAAAATGCTTTCTAAATACTTAGCCGACGAGGGGTTGGACGAATGCTGTTTCGCGAACTACACACAATGTAGTGGAGATTTTGACTATTTGTGAGCTGGGCTATGCATTCAAGTTTATCTCCGATATCACGCGAGCTTCTTCCTGTATACAGAGTGGATGTGTGTAGTTAGCCGCGAAAATTGAAATGAAAGCACATTAAGTTGATTGGGCATCCTGTCGGTATGAGACTTCAAATTCGAGATTACCAAAATTACTAGTTGAGCGAGAAGGGATAATTTTAAAATGTCGTAGATGTATTTAGGTACACGTTTTAGGGAAAATATTTGGACTTTTATTGGTGCAAAGGTTGTGCTGTGGTAGCAGAAATTGATTATACTATAACAATCGCTCACATCTCCAGTTTTGTTGAGAGCGGGAATTATCGCTTTTCAGTAAAAGCATCATACTGGCCTTCGTAAACCATTTCACTTCGTGGGAATTGCACTGTTCGCCTGTATGACTTTTCCAGGAGAAAACATGCTGGAAAGGGTCATGGGGAGCGAAAAGATATTTTTCAAATTTTCGTGAAATATTAAAATGCTTATTTCGAGGTTAATATATAAATTTTATTGGGTACATCACTTGTGATGCGGTCAGAAGGTTCGATTATTTGGTCGACAAAATGACATTTCTAAAAACGGTTACACATGACGTTGTGAGATGGCCTTGTAGAGTTTTCATTATTTTGTACTTTCTTTTGCTAACATTGCGCAATTACTGCATCAAACCACATTGTACATTTTTGTTTAACTTGAGTAAAATCAAGAACACAACACATTTTCGAATAAATTTTGCTACACGCGCTCGCTGGTTCTTCCTACGATGCCAGTGGTTGCTACCTAGTTTAAAACATCCTATTTGTTGGATTAACTTTCAGCTCGGTAACTTCACATCCTCACCTACGGTTGGAACAATCCAAATACTTTCCAGCGTCTTTGGACGCCTCACGAACATTGTTAATCTTTGGTGAGTCCAGTCCTCGACTTCACTCGTTGCTTTTTTATCGAGAATTATTCTAGTCTACACATCTGTTCCACTACAGCCTCCTCTGTATACGGTCCATATGAAACAGGGTAGAAAAGGGTGATGCTCCAATCTATCACTGTTAACTCGCTTGTTGTCCAGTTCATTGTTCGCTGGCTATGCGTGAGTGTAAACGGTCATTTGTATGTAACCCAACTCTCAGTTATCCGATCCACTTTTGGGTTCGTTATTTCTTCAACGACACTACCGATTCTCACCTGTACCATCTCAGCTACACCAGTTCCGTCTTCGTAGCACGGGTGAGTACATTAGGGGTGAGTGTTGGTTTGTATGTTCCCCAGCCGTTAGCCTCATTGTTAGTTGGTTTATTACATTGTACCCAGTAAGATTTACGATGGCGTTCGAAAGATAAATACGTGCTTTGCTTTGTTTCGGGTATTATGACTACTGCGTAGAAACTATCTCTGGAGTTGACCTGAATAAGTTACTCTGTTTCCATACTCCCGGAACCATCAAGACCGTGATGTTCAAGAGTGCCCCAACTACTCGCTCTACTAAGGTTATCGTGACTGTGGGTTTGCGTGGAGTTCTACAGACGACTGATAATGGAGGTGGGCGGTCACTGTGACATCCGACACGGGCTGCAACCGTCGGTCATCTCGAGGGTCGTGCAACTAGCAGAGAGAAATTTTTAACAGTTGATCGTGGACCGCAGGCGAATATGAGACGTGTAGCGTGATTGGTTCTTTTAATCAGTTAAGAGCCTGCGGTGGTGCTCCGGTTATGCTGGCGAAAACCCCATGCCTACAAACATATGGCCGCCTCCGAGGTGTTGGCCAACATCTGGCCAGCAGTCGGTCACGCAATAAGCTAATAGGATTAGAATGAGAACCATTAACTACCGCCCTCATTCTGGTGGCTAAACGCATGCTAAAGCGTCTCTGAAACACATTATCATATTCACAACGTTTCACTAGCAGGCGTTCCTGATTATCGCCAACGTGAGCACGTTTGTTCTATTCCGCGTCTCCAGAAAACGCGCGTTCGCAGTTCCGTTCACTTCCTGCGGCTATGTTGTAGCCTTTGCGGTCTGTCATCACTCGCAATTTCATTAAAAGCTTCGTGAATGCGTTGGATGTATTCAGTGATTTCGGCTTCGTTAATCCATGCATATTAACAATTAATTGCAAATATAACACTTACTCAGTATGAACTGCCTTCATTACCATTCACAATAGAAATGAGCTAAACGAAACGATGGTATGATAGGTGGACTAAGACCAGACTTAAAAAAGATGAGAAATAAGTCAAAGGTGATGGACGAAAGATCTGCTTCGTCTTGGGTGGAGGAGACCCACATAACCAACAACATCAGTGCAGCCAGCAGGTTGAATATTGCGTGAATGTGGTTAGTTTACCAAGGTATAACGTTTTGAGGCCAATAAGTGTCGTGCGTTTTTATTATGTTTGAGCCCTGTGGTTATGCGCTTGTTTCTCTCATAACTCCATGTATGAGGAATTCTTAGATCTGTTTTTTCCATTTACATAATATCCCAGCCCAGTAAGTGTCATTCCCTAATTGATTATGTCCGGTTTCTACTTGTTAAAATTGCTGATCAGTTCGCTTACCTGTATGGAGTTGACCAACAGGTTTATAATGTGCAATGCGATTATGTGCAGCGGTTTGAGCCGGTCGGAATAACAGTTTTTGTGACGCTCCATTCTACTATCCCGCTCGTTGTTTCATACTTATGGTCAAAGGTCGTAGCTGCAACGAATGCATGCAGTGAGGGTGCACTGGAAAAACAGGACAATGGCTTCCTCAGCATCTGTGAAGGAATCAAGGACTGATTCCAGGTTTTGAAGACGCCTGGAAGATGAACATCACATCGGTTTAACTTCTTTAACGGAACTGCCTATTACCGTGGCGTCACAATTCCCTCTCGATCCCGTGCACGTGGTATTCTTCGGTATTGTCAAGCACCTAACTGGGATTTGGCGTTCATCCGATATCGTTCGTAATGTTCGCCCTCCAGCCAGTATGTATGGGGCGATCGGTGTTGAATAGTCCGTTGTATGCGACTATCTCACGATGTTTTGTGTAATGGTCTATATCCTTTTGTATGTCAACAGCCAGTGAGCTCTCCTTTTACTTCCAGTTTGATACTGTTTGCAGTCCATCATCATGATGTTGTTGACTATTGTTTTCCTTCCGTTCAACCGCACTCTTAGAGTCGTTTACGGGAACGCAGAGTTGATGAGTGCACACAGAAGACATGTAACTGAGTGTATGTTGAATCACTGGCGATGAAGATAAACTGGCTGCAGACGACAGGAAAGTATTGCCCAATTATTACCACTTATCAATCAATTATAAGTAGTAGGTTTTGATTCTAATCCATTGAAGGATGCCGTTTCAATTGATCAAAATTAACTTCAACAGGGTGAGTGAAACGTGAAACACTTCATTACGAGGTGATTCCAAACGGCCAAAAACAGAGACGATGGAAGATCCAAACGCGGATAATTGAAAGATAAGCACAAAATGGTAAGAACACATAAAGTTATGAGGGTAATTTAACTATAGGTGCAATTCGGAACTGGAAGACGCAAAAAAGCCCGGGCAGGGAAACCAGAAGAAACCATGAACAGGTGTGGTGTATTGTTCATCCACAATTGAAGTTGGTTGGAGCTAACCCACCATAAACGAGTACGGCCAATTTTGTCATATTACCTTTGTTGTGCAGGTCGATCGAATGGCATTGGGTCAACAGAAGAAATTGTATCAAAAAATCTTGATGTTTCCCGAAACTACTGCAACAATTGCGTGCACAGCATCCATCAAACAAACATGCATCTGAACTTCATGACGTAGTGGAAGCCTGTCTGTTACAAATCTTGTTGATCCATGTTATGACTACACATGTTGACAACTTTTACCGCAGAACAATTGTCGTGAAGTGGACATTGAGAGGTTCACGAGCTGACTTTAGGTGCCACGTAGGAGTCTATTATGCGTTTTTGACGCAAGGCCAATTCGTGACGTAGTGAGAGCCTCTCAGTTACAAGTCTTGTTGATTCGTGTTATCAGCTCACATGTTAGCCTTTCTCATTTCAGAAAATAATCTGTTACGAAAGTTGTGTTACTTTTTGTGTTTTTCCATTGTTTTTCATGCACTGTTGTTTTCTAACTTTTTGTAGCGTTTTTTCAGGCCTCTTTGTTCAAATCGCCTTCCGCGTGCAGAATGCTGGATTTGAAAGTGCTTTCAGTTTATATGGAGGTGACTGATAATTCCTGGTACTTCACTGACTCTGGTTCATCGATTTGACATATGAAATATACAGACACTTTGTTCTGATGGCAGTACTTATCGGCTTACTATTAATTTCTGCGTGTTCAGTGCTCGCGTATAAACTTTTACAGTAATATATCTGTCTTAGGGTGAATTCAGAGAGTAATTTCATGCGTCCCTTGTCCAGTTTTATACTGGTCTGCGCAAGGTCATTTGAGTGCGTTCAAAATAAACGCTCAATGATTAAAATGATCCTGTTAAATTGGCTAGCCAGATTTTGCTGAATGAGATCAATCGCCTAGAAAAAAGTCGGCGAAACCTGAGGACTAATGTCAGCAGTCCGTAGGCACTGGATTGCGTATTCTTCGAAATGCTTCACTAGTTGAAGCGAATACCCTATGAACATAAACCTCGGAAACGTCCGCTTAATAAGGGGTCATATTAGGGTGAGTATGCCGGTGAGCTGTAAATATCGGAATGCTGCAACCTATGCGCGGCTGATGTCCGATGTCATGGAGCGGTCCAATCAACTATCTCCAGTTTAACTGTGCATGGCTCGGTGACGCAGGATGGAGGGGACTGATACGTGTGGGCTTGTTGATTGGATGGATCTGTTGGGTCGTATGGCGTAGTTGTGGGCGCAGTCGTGAGCTGGTGAAGATGTGGACGCGAACTGCTTGTGAACGATTCGTGCACCGGTTGTTGACAAACCATGAGGTTTTCATTATCATGGTGAGTTGCTGTTTGTGCGTCGGTCCTTTTAGGACGTGTTCTTTCATGCATGGACATAATACTTCTGTACGCAATTGATTCTAAACTAAATGTGCAAGGCGTTTTCATACATGCAAATATTTGTGTATGCGATGTATTTGAAAGTGCTTAGGAAGCAGGTTGTATGTCCTATTGAGTCAACTTACGTTTCACCAAGTTAGCCTAAGTTTGCTCATGCGCACTAATTAGTGCGCATTTTATGCGTTCGGTGGAGCGATGAGGTCTTTAAAAAGGTTTTCTTTTTTTGATTGTTTGGGTGTGTACTTGTGATACACATACACTGTAATTTTGTTCATTACAGCGATTTAAGAATGTTTGGAAGTCGTACAACACACAAGAATGCAATACAGTTGCCATGAAAGAGGACTGTCAACCGCTGGAAACGACGATGTATACGAGCGGTGGATTGCTGTGATCGGTCTACAACAATACCCACGAAGAGTAAGCGTTTTTCCAATTGTTATTCCTCCTTTAGATGACGTTGCTTACAAAAAAGCAGATGTTAGCAGATCTCCAATTGCATGCGGTTTCAGGGGATTGTGGAACAGTGTTCTACGGGATGAAAGGTATGAAAGAATGGGTATCAAAGTATCAGATTCCCAGGAGGGCAGTTACAAAGGTTTTTCTAGTAATCAATTATTTGTCGAGGTCTGTGCCGACTGACATGCGCTCCTCGTTGTGTAAACCACGTGGTTGCTCTCCGAAATTGAAACATGGTGGGAATTATGCTTATTTCGGATTGCAAACTGCTATATCATGCTTGCCACATAATGCATCACTGATGAGTGCGAGTGACCTAGCCATCCATTTGCACATTGACGGCGTTAGACCCTTCAGGTCGTCAAAGTTGCGGTTACAGTCTTTACTTTGTAGATTAGTAAAGCCCGTTACAACGTCCCCTTTCATGGTGGGCGTTTGTGCTGGTCGAAGGAAACCTTCGAATGTAAACGAATATCTGTCTGATTTGGTCGCTAAACTGTGTGCTCTGATATCAAACGGAGTTACTGTCGGCAACCTGAAGTCTAAAAAGATGATTATTAGCAGCATCATTTGTCACACGTCAGCTAGGGTCTTTGTAAAACGGAAGCCAGAGCGCACAGGATATGTCATTTGTGACTGCTATAGGTAACAGTTTGTCTGTATTATTCACAGGGCTACTTATTCCTTAATAGACTGCCCAAATCGTGCAGACGAATTATTTCGGTGTGCCAGGAAGCATGGGCAATTTCTGTTTGAGGCCCTACCGTTGGATGCGATACACCATTTTCCGTACGCCTACATGCACTCCATTTGTCTCGGTGAAGTACGAAGGCTGGTGTCATTATAGCTACAATCCCCCTACAAAAGTGCATACATTCGGAGTTTGACACTGCTGAACACGTCGACTTGAGCACAACTGACTACCTGAAAGTGCATACTACAGGTTTGTACGGAACCACTTGCAGCCGAAATCCGACTACCTGAAGTTACAATTTAGCATGCTGGTCAACACAAGTAAGTTAGATTACTTGATGTCAAATCTATCAACGTTTCATTGCAGTTGATTCCAAACATGCTAAGGCAGTGAAAGTCTGATACACTTCCGGTGCTCTACCTTTAATTGACGACACAATAAACACGAGTTTACCCCAAAGACGTCGAATGTAAGATCGTCCTACCAGTTGGGTATCATTTTAGCAGTAATCAGCCACGTTTTCCCGAAGATGACAGCAGTGAAGATGTAAGTGCAAGAAATAGAAAGTTTGTGCTAAATGTTGTCAATTACCCCGTCCCGTCATGTAGCATGGAGAGCGGAATACCCGTCGATAGCTCAACATACGGTGCACATAATATAATCCAAACCGACAAGAGTGAGAAAGTAACTGTAGATTCTGGCCAGAATCTATAGAAGTTGTCTTCGGATCACTCCAACTGAAACTGATAGTTGGATGGCAAAATGTTGGCTGGAGGATCGAACCACGGACCCGTCACTCCGAAGGCCGCGACCCTACTGCTCGACCAACCGACCGTTGTCGGTCGACTGCACAATGCCAATCTCAACTGATCCCCATACCCATACCCCATTGGTCAAACTATCGTACTGTAGGTCTGACACATATGCACTCCTGTATTGATTATATTAATTACTGGCCGAACGTTTCTTACATTATTACACGTAACTAACCCTGCTCCGACATTATGAACTGCCCCTTTGAACTCGCTCTTTGTTTGTTTTGTACCGCCGCATTGAACTGTTTACGCTACCGTGTTATTGGTTGATATTTGCTGACGGTTAAATTCCGTGCACAGAGTTCACTTGGTTGTAAGTTGTATAATATGCTAACCGTTGCTTATTTGTGTACAGAACCAGTTTATCTGAGTAAACCTTCAACATTCCGTCTTGTTCTGCCCTGAATCAAGAGGTTTACAACCGCCCCAATAGACTGCGTATAGCCGTGAATCCTGACAGATTCTACAGTAACAATTAGGTTTTTGTTGCTTTCAGGGAGTGTCTTACAAGAAGCGGCTACTAACGCTGATTTACAACTGTTGAGTTCATCTTTGAATGATGAGAAAGTGCATTTTGCACCTCATGCACACCCTCAGGACTATCTCACTGCGTCAGTGTACGGATGAATGCGTTGCATGCAGCCCTAAAACAGTTGACAGTCGAGATCACGCGACTGGAGAACAAACATACAACTTCTTTGCCTTCACCTGTGACATCAGTGAAACAGTTACAGGAAATTGATGAGAAAATGCTGGATTCCAAGTTCCATCTCACAGTGATGAGTGTGAAGATTAATGACCGGCTAATGTTCTGTCTACAGGCTGATTAGCCTCGGAGTATCAGTGCCCCCGATGCTACATCGCTACTTAGGATTATGTTGGAACGACTAATAACAGGCAAGTGGCCGCGCAAATCACTTAGTCCGGTGCACGCGAAACGTTCGCGTTCAAACAAACACAATTAAATACCTTTTCACTCGGTAAGACCTGCCATCTAGCCTTAATTCGGTACGTACTTTGAACAAGTACACGAGAGAACGGAATACGCAACCACGCCTGACAGCATCCTTAATGAATATTGTAAACAGTGGCTATATTGCGCAAAGGACAAACGATATACACAATATCCGTGCGCATGAGAAACTAGCCCAGTAAACACGTGGCTAACTCGGCCTAGTTGGCCAGGAGTGGGTTAAGTGTTGGCCTGTCATTTTTACTCCATTGACTAACCAAAGATGAGAAACCAGTGGATGGCACGTTAACATGGGACTACTTTCATGGTTGGCTAATGACTATGAATAATCTAAGAGTGGCATTTTTCACGGTAATAGATAGATATTTTACTACGGAATAGGTGGGCGCCAATCGAAGGTAAATTTTGTCCATCCGTGCTAGTTCGTTAGCTATGGGTCATTCGATTGTAACGTGTATAACGTACCGTGCTGCCGCGTTGTTGGCGTAAGTTGTGAACATGTCTCACTGGGACTTTGGCTTACGACTGTTCCTATTGTGCCCTTCCACAGGACTGTCGTTAGAACCTGTAATTCATAAGAACACTGGGCAATCATCCGGTTCGCGGGATTCGCCTTGAAGGTCGTTCAAAAGGCAAAATGATTCTTTTGGCGAAAATCCCCGATTTTGCAATATTTTACGAAATTTTAAAATCGCAATTTCAGGTAAAGTACTCACAGTATATCAATTGTAAATGAGCGGCGTTAATGGAAAAAGTGGAGTACATCGAATTACTCCCAAAAGTATTAGCCTGGTGATGAAACTGTTTCCCACAATTTTCGCGAAAATAACCCGTTATTGACGTTAGTTCACTTTTTCAAGTCTTATAAATGCGATTATTGCCATTTTGGAGACGAAATACGTCATCCTATGGCGTGAGAGTGCTTTATTTTGCGACGTTTTAAAGATATGATCGAAAAGGAAATATACGACCATACTGTGTTTGCTTTGCATTTCAACGGGAACACCAACACATCTGACAGCGAAACATGTATGATAACATTTCCAGCTCTCTTTACTATGCGATATTCATACTATTTCTTTTTGTTTGCAAGATTTCAGGTAGATACCGGTCGATGAAACGTTTCTCTTGAAAATGGTTGAAAATGACGCTATCATATGGTTGTTTCCATCTTCGGTGTATATGAAACGGCGTAAGAAAAGGGTATCATGTCCCACTCTATCATTGAGAGTCTTCAGAAGTAAATTATATTCACCCTGCTGCATCGTTTCTAACTAGATTGAGGTCGTATGGCGTTCATGCGGAACAATATACGGAAACAGATGAAATCAAGCTGCCTGCCGTACACCTCTCAGCCAGTCACACTATGATGCTGAGAACGCCAAGTATCTATCGCGGTGCAGAAAACTTCCAATCGAAATGGCAATCAATGGAATCAAAGATGATGATTACCATGTACCCCAAACGTTCCAAATACAGATTTTTCATCACTTCCCGCATGTGTTCGTTCTCCAAATTGTACTTGATAAGGTGGTTTGGAAAGAGCAGCTACTAGTGTGAACATATACTGTATACTCAGACGCTGATAATAACTTAAGTCAATGGGGTGGAACAGCTACTGGCGTGAACGTATATTACACACGCAGAAGCTTAAGCGCCTTCACCTTTTATATCCACACCTCAAAGATTCCTCAGTATAATGAATTGTACAAGCAGAAAATATTGAAGAAATTCCTGAGTAAGCCGACTGCAGTATATGTTCATTACACTTTCATTCTTTCTTCATTGTAGGACCACAGCTGTTCGCCAAGTATCACTTTATAATCATGCCCGGAAGGGGAAATTCCGTGAACCAACTCGTCGAATTGTTCCCCACTCCATACGCAACATAAGAGTTGTATATAGTACAATATAACTGGATTCATTATCAAGCATTGCTGCTTCTGATCCATTCAGAGGATGATCCCGCTGACCTGGCCCATAAAGAACGTCTTAGTGTGCAGTATGCGTTCACATTAGTAGCTGCTTCAACCTGATCCACTTGAGCTATGAAGAACGTCTGTGTATGCAGTATAGGTTCACACTAATGGATGCTTCAGCTTCATTAAATTAAGCTATGAATAACGCCTGCGTATGTGGTATACGTTCGCATTCCCAGTAGCTCCGCCCGATTTACTTAGACCATCAACAACGTCTCAGAATGTACTATGTGTTCTAAACAGTAGCTGCTTCGACCTGATTCACTTGAGCTATGAACTCCGTCTGAGTATGCACACGCACTAGTGGATGTTTCAACTTCATTTACTTAGGCTATGAATAACGTCTCAGAATGCAATATGCCTTCACATTAGTAGCTTCTCCACCCGAGTGATTTAAACTATCAACAATGTTGCAAATACAAGATGTGTTCACACCAGTGGCTACTTCAACAAGATTCACATTGGCTATTGGGAACGCCAGTATACGCGGTATACGTTCAAGCCAGTAGATGATTCGACCTCATTCAATTGAGCTAAGAATTACGTCTCAGCTTGCAGTATACGATCACACTAGAACCTTCTCCACCAGAGTGACGTCTCAGAACACGGGATGCGCTCAAGCTTGTAGATGCTTCAACTTGATTCACTTAGGCTATGAAGAACGCTGGTGTATGTAGTACACGTTCACCCCAGTAGCTGTTCCACCCAATTGACTTAAGTTATTATCAGCGTCTGAGTATACAGTATATGTTCACACTAGTAGCTGCTCTTTCCAAACCACCTTATCAAGTACAATTTGGAGAACGAACACATGCGGGAAGTGATGAAAAATCTGTATTTGGAACGTTTGGGGTACATGGTAATCATCATCTTTGATTCCATTGATTGCCATTTCGATTGGAAGTTTTCTGCACCGCGATAGATACTTGGCGTTCTCAGCATCATAGTGTGACTGGCTGAGAGGTGTACGGCAGGCAGCTTGATTTCATCTGTTTCCGTATATTGTTCCGCATGAACGCCATACGACCTCAATCTAGTTAGAAACGATGCAGCAGGGTGAATATAATTTACTTCTGAAGACTCTCAATGATAGAGTGGGACATGATACCCTTTTCTTACGCCGTTTCATATACACCGAAGATGGAAACAACCATATGATAGCGTCATTTTCAACCATTTTCAAGAGAAACGTTTCATCGACCGGTATCTACCTGAAATCTTGCAAACAAAAAGAAATAGTATGAATATCGCATAGTAAAGAGAGCTGGAAATGTTATCATACATGTTTCGCTGTCAGATGTGTTGGTGTTCCCGTTGAAATGCAAAGCAAACACAGTATGGTCGTATATTTCCTTTTCGACCATATCTTTAAAACGTCGCAAAATAAAGCACTCTCACGCCATAGGATGACGTATTTCGTCTCCAAAATGGCAATAATCGCATTTATAAGACTTGAAAAAGTGAACTAACGTCAATAACGGGTTATTTTCGCGAAAATTGTGGGAAACAGTTTCATCACCAGGCTAATACTTTTGGGAGTAATTCGATGTACTCCACTTTTTCCATTAACGCCGCTCATTTACAATTGATATACTGTGAGTACTTTACCTGAAATTGCGATTTTAAAATTTCGTAAAATATTGCAAAATCGGGGATTTTCGCCAAAAGAATCATTTTGCCTTTTGAACGACCTTCAAGGCGAATCCCGTGAACCGGATGGTTGTCGTGCGTTGCCCCTCGTTGTCTCCGCGTTGGTCAAAGTCTTACTGATGCAGGAAGCCAAAACGTCCGGCATACCTCTTGTTTGTTCGGTTCGCACACTGTTGTTTCTTGTGACGTTTTAGGGATAATCTGGGATATTAGTTTGTCAAGTCACTCTCAATGTTTGTGTGGCTACCTACTTTTATTGTTAAGTGAAGTCATGTTACAACTTGACCTGGAGACTAAGTTTCACCTATGTGTTTCGTTATTTGATCTTCAAACTCCCTGAAACCATCTGGTTAATAAACTTTTGATGCACCATGAGTTCCGTGCGAAGGCTGTATTGTCGTATCCCTATATATCATCGGACACGGCGGGAGTGTCTACGACTTGGCATCAGTTTTACTGGTGTTCCCTCCATAACTATCCCTTTCACCTTGGAGGAGGAAATTATTCCACCAGAGGAGCCTGGTAGTACTTCAGTTTGTTGCGTTTATTTTAAATTTAAGATGACGGAGACCACCAGGTAGTGAAGGACATGTGTACAGCCTCATCTGTTGAGGCGATACGCAACCCGCAAGGTTCATGTGAGTTCTGTGGGTAACATATTCAGTTGTTATAGAGAATACTACGGTAACATCCTCATCTATCCCTGACGCGGTGAGATCATTCTCCGTTCGTGCGAAGTCCGTTACGGCCGCCGATCTGAAGATGCTCATCACGTTATTGAAGCCGCTGGTTCCTGAACTGCCTTTCGATCCGAGAACTGTAGGCAACACACTAAGAACGTGCTCAAAGAAAATGCTTCTCAAGGGTTCGTACGTGCACATCGGACTCCACGACAGCGTACAAATTGTAAATAAAAAGCACCAGCTCAGAGACGGTGACCGCTCAACTTTGCAAGTTTCCTTCCATAGGCTGCCATTTTTGATTACCCAGGCACCGAGATGTGGCCTATACTCGGCCGTATTATTCAGAAATTTGTCAGCTGTCCATTTGTGATTAGATCGTGCTGTGGCGGTGGCCGTCCGGAGCCTTTAGACTTATATATGAGCGATTTTGTCCCCGAAACCAAAGACATTCTGAGAAATGGGGCCTACCTAGAAGCGCTCGGAATAACAGTTTTTTGACCCTTCAGTCCATTATCTGTGACACACCTGTTCGTTGCCTGATACGTAAAGTCAAAGGTCACAACGGCTGACACTGCCGCGACAACTGCACGCAGAGAGGTGTGTACTATGAAGGTAGAATAATGTCTTCGTCGGTATCTGGGAGGGAACTATGGACGAATTCCAGTTTTCAGGGGCAAACTGACGCAGAACATCACATAGGTTTGACTCCTTTAACTGAACTTCCTATTGACATGGTGTCACAATTCCCTATGATGAGCAGTTTGATGGCCTGTATCAACAGCAGCCCAACGCCGCATTTGCAATTAACCGTCTCCTACAGCCACGGCAATTTTCACTTACCAATGAGGCACTTGAAGATTTTCCTAAAAACGAACAACTATATGGATAACGAAGAAGTCTACAAAGATTTCGTAAGCGATGTGCACGATAGTTTCCAGTACTCTGGATTTATGGAATATTTCTAACCTCAGTTTGTTAATCAAGGAGAAAACGTAGTGTTGACACCTCGTATTCCCTTGAATGCCAGCAATCAACCTTTACTTTCAGTTCATTGCTAGATGCAGGCAGTCGTGATGATGTTCTTGATTAATG
The DNA here is from genome assembly GCA_013368495.1 of Paragonimus heterotremus. Classification (NCBI taxonomy): domain Eukaryota; kingdom Metazoa; phylum Platyhelminthes; class Trematoda; order Plagiorchiida; family Troglotrematidae; genus Paragonimus; species Paragonimus heterotremus. The sequence goes on from LUCH01003859.1 coordinate 26,488, forward strand.
TTTCTTTTTCGTAGATCCGCACCCTTGCAGTCGTTCACCGGGGTCGCGAAGTCATTGACGTGAAGTGGACATTTGTCAGAATCATAGTCTAACTGTAGGTGCTACGTAGGGGTCTATAATGCGTGTTTCACATAAAGTCGATCTTTGATGTACTGAAGCCACCTCTGCCACAAGTCCTATTGATTCGTGTTATGTGCTCCCATCTCGGTCTATTCCCGCTGGGGAAATATTTTCTGTGGAGTCTCAGTATTGCCTTCTTGTTTTTCTCCATTGTTTTTTCTTTACACCCCGTTGTTCCCTCATTACTTTTCGTTTATTTTCTTCAGATTCTGTTCCATTCCTATTTCGCGTACGGCACGACGGATTTGAAGATGCCTTCAAATTCAACGGGAATTGCTTTTAAATGCCTTTACTCCTTGGGCGCCATCGATTTTTTAATGAAATATACATGTATTTTGCTTCTATTGCGGAATTTTTCGTTTTGCTGCCAATTTCTGCGTGTCCAGCGGTCATGTAGAAGATGTCTACGGTAGTATGTCCGTTGTAGGAGCAACTTGAAGAGTTATAGGATGCGTCCATTGTTCATCTCCATATCGCCCCCCTATAAGCCATTTGTAGGCGTTCGTAATGAACGCTTCATTATAAAAATGATCCTGTTAAATTGGCTTGACAACTTGTCGCCAGATAAGATCGATCGCTAAGAAGAAAATTCGGTGAAACTCACGGAACAGTGTCAGTAGGTCGTACGCGTTGGACGACAGGCTTCGAACGACTTCAGTTGTCGAAGCGAATTGCTAGGAATGTAAGGAAGGTGCCGTTAGCGCAGTTGGCCTACTCGGATCCTACTCTGGCCCACTGGAATCCCACTCTGGCCCACTCCGATCTGACTCTGGCCAGAGTCGGACAGGCTGTGGATTTTGTTGCACGCCTACTCGGATCCGACTCTTTACCAACTCGTGCCAGAGTCGGACGGACTCCGGGTCACAGTCGGCGTGTTTGCTGGGGGAAGGACGTTAGTCAGGTGTGTGCGCGGTAACATAACGGCATTCTTATACGGAAGAATATGCGGATTGTGAATCTGCATGAATAAAATGTTTTCAACCGAGATGCAAATAAAAGCTTCAGACTTTATACATGTTGTGTAAATACTTGCCATTTATGTGTTACTTGCCTGAATTATACCAGTTGTCTTCCCTTGAATGTACAATTAGAAAGGCCGTATCCTGAATGTTGGTTAGGTTCAAATGTTGCAGGGAGTGTGAAAGATGTAAATGGGATAAGGCTATGCGGCAGGTTAGTAACCAAGGGAAGTACCAGAAGGAACCGCTGACATAAGCGTGCCTTTTACTGGGCTACTGTTGGCCCGTACAACCGCCATGTGTGATTGGCCGAAAAAACGGCGTGAAAAACGCTTTCGCTAGGGACATCACCATTTCCCCCAGGCGACTACACCTGATTAACCACTTGACAAACAAAGCGGGAATACGCGTGGAAAGAGGAAGTGTGCTCATAGGGTAACCAGGAATGTAAGAAAGGAGCCGTTAGTGTGAGTGGCCCACTGGAATCCTACTTTAACCAACTGTGAATCAACTCTGGCCGATTCCGAAACGAATCTGGTCAGACGGATCGCCTCTAGATTTTGGTTCACGCCTACTCGGATCCGACTGCTTACCGACTCCTGCCAGAGTCGGACCGACTCCTGGCCACAGTCGGAGTGTTTTACGGGATCTTCCAGGCTCGTGGCCAGAAAAAATAAACGGATTTTTTCTCTTAACTTGTAAGATGCTGTGGATGTCCACAGAGTCGCGGTTGGAGTCTCCACTCTCGAGGACTTTCTGTTCGGATTGGCATCCATCACTGAATAGTTCGAATTTAGCGGAAGCTAACTGGCCGTAAGTGTTGAACACACTCTGCTGTCTTATCTCCAGTGAATTTGATTGGTCAACTTTTTTTTGTTTCGTAAAGAATAAACGACAGTATTTGGTGGGAGTTTGGGGTGATATTGCAGGACTGTGGCAGCCTTCGGTCTACCCATTCTAATGTTATCTCTCTCTGTGATGAAAGTGGCGTGTGCTCTGTTACGGTTTTAGAATTACCTGTTTTGTACCGGGAATACCATTCTGCTTTACGGGAGGAATGCAGGTACTTCCGAAGAGTTCTCATTTTTGCTAGCAAACGATACTTCACCTTTGTACAACAACTTTTTATATCATTTTTACATGTTGTTCCGGCTGTTAAAAGTGATCTTTTAATATAGTACAAAATTTGTGTACATCGGTCTGCTCTTTTGTCCGTTGAGCAGTCGTCTGACGATAATACACGGATCTCTCATCCTACTTTTTCAACTCCGTCGTACTACGAACATCGTTTCAGCTCTGATCGATCTTTAGCAGTCCACCTTAACTACGTAATGTGCAATAGAATCGTAGACGACCTGTTGAGAATAACACAACGAGTAGACAGAGTCTATTGTTGACCAGCGAGGTTAACTCGAAAGTAAACGATTACCTAGAAGAAACAATAACAGAGCGGAACGAAAAGCTAGCACGCAGCTGGGTAGTATGTTCGAGTGCGCGGGGCAATTGTCGGTATCGCTACTCGTTCAAACAAGTGTTTGAGTGCATACAAAAGTAAAAACCATAAAGGGTACAAATGGCACTCGTAGCTCTAACATAGTTGACAATAACGAATAGGGTCTCTACAAATGTCCCCCAGTTCCGAATACTGGCAATTTGGATAACCAGCACAATGTGGTGGTTATCTTGAACACTTGTGAACAATTCATGTGAGTCAAATCCCTTGATTACTGTAGATTGCTGGAACTTCGTAGCTATTTTGCTCCACTCGTTCACCTTTTCATCGATAACGTAATTTATCTCGAGGTGAATTTGCACTTACTCAGTCTATTTCGTAACTGTTCTTGACCACCGTACGTACTTAGACGAAATATTTACGCATGTGTATATATGTGCACACACACATACGTATGTAAAGGTATGTTTGCCTTCGAATCAATGTATAGGCACTTATATATGCATATATACACGTGTGTAAATGTACATGTATGTACAAAAATATGCAATCAAACATGTATATACAGACTTAAAACATGCAGATTTGTATAGCCTTATTCTGTATATATATATATATATATATACCAACTCGATATATTTATAAACAACCAGGTTCACGAATGTAACACCCGCTCACAAATAAATACACGCACTAAACTGCCTGGTATTCCCACAGAAGTACCACTTAAAGAGAACTCAGTGAACTGTAACGAGGTCACCTTTGGCGTCCCCAACATCTAAACCCCTTAAGACGTAAGAGATGAATGAGGGGTGAATGTTGGCATTTCTTTCCACAGTAAAGGGTTTTGTGTTCAAGGGTCCCATTTGTCACGCTTTCGAACAGCTGATTAGATGCTCTTTGGCGATCGTAGTTTAAACGGTACTTTTCTTTTTAACAGGTGTGAAGTGTAACCCGAAGTTTGCAGCAGACAACTGAGTGTTCAGAGAATTGGCGAGCAATAAGTTCGACCACTACAGCTGGGGGTGAAGGACCGGTTGTGGCAGACGCACACGCATATCGTAAATGAAACTCACTGACTTCATTCTTTGCCGATTTATCTCGCCTGCAAATCCGCAGGAAGAATTTACCGGAGCAGCGTAATTACCATAGTGTCACTAAGACGAAAGGTTCCAAGGATAAGGATAAATTTCTAATTGTGGTAACATGGTCTGCCTTATCAGTTCTGTAGGGTGTACGTATGTGCATAACTGTAGAGTTTCAGAACTGGTGACGTAAGTGTGCGTCCTCTTGATAGGATGCGGCACAATTTACAACACTTGTTTCACCAGAAGGGCTTATTTTTCTAAGTAATGAAGTTCGTAATATTTGTGCGGTTAGATGTGACTTACGCTCGTTATGGTTGACAGTAATAGCAAACAAATGAACCCTGTGACCATCTGCGAGATTAGGAGGAAACGAACAGACAAACAACAACACAACTTTGACGAGACCTCAATTTGTCACTTATCCAGCTGAAAATTCATTAAAGAACGATAGGGATATGAATGGTCGAAATCTGGCTTTCAAAAGTAATCGGAAATCATAGTTTGCTTTGGCGTCTAGACTGCAAATAAAATTGTTTGAAGGCCAACCTGGAAAAAAAATATGCGGCTGACCTATCCATGTTTACTAAAATGGGTTGAAGGTCTTCGAAAGTTATACATGTTTTGCAGCAACTGTTCTATAACGCGAGGGTTTAGCTTGATATTCTGGAAATTGGCCAGATTTTCAGCACTAAAAGAACTCAGGGCGTGACTCAGAAGTTCAGTTTCCAGGACGGAGTGGCATCAGTCAGAAATTGTCTAGTTTCTTGTACCAGTGAGTTTCTGAAGGCGCCCAGTGCTGTGACAATATTGAGAAGAGATTCTTCACTCCCATGAGTTAGTATGAAGGCTACCAGATAAAAGCTGAGGAGTTTAAGCTGTCAGTGCCATCAGGACACCGATACAAAAATTTATCCTCCCATCGAAATGACATGAAACAAGGGTTAAGATTGAGACCAAAGAGGGTTTGATTACTGTAACCTATACTTTCAAATGCTAAGAACATCATTGTACATAAAATAATAGCAACGAATAAGATTTAAAAGAGGTGACAAAAATGGCAAATAGAGATGAAAAATTGACTAACTTATATCAACGACAAAGAAAGTAATACGGGAACTCATCCAAACTAAACACTTTTAGAGGATACTACATACTGTGGGGGCATGTTCCAACAGTTGGTGACCCGAACATACAGGTAGAATATACAAGTCCGCAAGTTCTCTTCTGTAGCGTTTTGTACAGTGTTTTCTACTTCATAATTTTCATTGTTATTCATGCTTTCAACTTTTCTCAACTACACATGCACAGGCCACGTTTAAACCAAGCTAATCGAATTAATCAATAATCAATAAATATAGATCACGCTTCTCAGGTCGCGAGCCTTGCGTTCTCTCTGCGTTCAGCATCGTTGGTAAACAGGTTTTGGGGAGTTAGAAACTTGCGGAATCAACTGGCTATTGTGGCCAATTTTCTAATTTATCTGTCATCGGAATTATCTCAGTTGTCGCCTTCCAGATTACTTAAGAACTACACGATAGATCACATCAATTGATTACTCCATTCCGTGTGGCGGAACTGTAAACAACGCACCTTCACGAACTACTGTGGGTCAGTTTTTTTTCATTTTTCATCACTTTTTGACTTCGTGTCGACACTTGAATTGTATATAGCGTTTAGATCCTCTACGCGTCCTTCAGCGGCAGATGTAAGAAGCAGCACAACAGCGTATTACTTAAGCACACAAAAAGTCAGTAAAAGGATTTCCTCAGAATGATTCCGCCATATACCCTGTTGGTATTTCCACTGCGTGATCCATGTAAATGGCTGACGCAGAATCTAAAAGGAGGTTATGTTGTTTTCCATAATTCCCAGAGGAGAGTCAGTGAGGTAGGTCATACATTGTAAAAAGTAAATTGGACACAAACAGAACAGACGCAAACAGAACGTTACAGCGTGACCTAACAAACGCGCCGAACTTCTCGTCTGTACGATCATACAACTGATCAATAGGGAACGACACACACACCCACAGCTAGAGTATGATGAGAGAATGGTCGATACTGGGGCGGACGACACACACACATGCGTGCTCACAAACGCATCAGATTAGACGATCAACGCGTACTGTGGATCTGTCGGCACGGCAAATAAGAATCACAGCATGTTAGATGCTCGGTTTGATTCACGTCATTACTGCTACATGCAGGTTGCTGAAGCCTAAATAGAGGACGTGATTTTCGAGGTTACTGTGGACAAGTAAAAGAAGATCGCCGAATACTTCATTTCCTGTTTGTGATGTTTTGAGTAGAGACGAAAATCTACAGAAGCTGAGCCAGTGTTTCACCTCGCGTTATTTCGGTCAACGGTAATCAAAAAAATCTGTATCTTGCAACCGTTTTAAAAGTTGCAGTTTCGTTGCTGCTTCGGTTGTTTACACTCTAAAGGCGTAGGATTACTACACATGATCTTTTTGGGAAAGCATATGACGCTGCCTGTATGTACCAAAGAGACCATGTACACCAATCAGAAACGTTGAAATCTTTGATACACACGGATGCACAAACGTGTATAGGAAAACCCGAACGAAATGTGTGGCGGATGTAGCACAATGTGTAATTACAGATGAATCATGTACACTAATCGGGTACATTGGAAGGTGAAGATGTCTCAAAGTGGCACCAGTGTGTTGCTGAATAATACGGTTCAGGTAAGTCAATCGCGTGGCAATGAAAACGGATGGAAGCAGCACAACTTCGGTCGAATTGGAGAAACCAATTAATTTGAAAAATACCTAAAAGTGAACTGGGTAGAATTCCTTAAGAAATTAGGAGATAGACTGAACCAGTGAACCTGATTAAATTGCGTCTGTGCGGTGGACAGTTACAAATAGTTCAAACATTATTACTGGACTGTTGCAGTGATTAGTGATTTTTATTACATTGTTGACAACAAGCCGTACAGTTGCGCTGGAAAGATAAATTGCCTGCTTTCCTTAGTTTAGCTGTTATTACCGTTGCGTCGAAGCTAGCCCTGGAGTTGAGCAGATTCAGTTACTTCATTTCTGTATTTCTGGAACCATGCCAGAAGTGTTCCGCTCCACTTCACGTCGGATCACCTTCGAGAATTCTCTTCCGACATCATTTTCTTCGAGGATTAATAAAACTCCCTGAGTAAAATTTGTAAAACGTTTAGAGGATTCAACTTTCCACGCACACATCGATGAACGTTTTCGGTTGTGATGAACTGCTCACTTTGGCAACACATACGATCAAGGTACCACTTTGATGTTTTTGTGTATTATGACCAACAGTTATTATGGTTACGTAAGTATTGAATAGCAAATTAGAACTGCTCCTGTAAGGTTCAAAAGAAACAATATAAAACCTCATTTTTTCTACCTCTTGCATTCGTAGTAAAATCTGGCTTGGCCACGCATGCTTTGTAATTTTTGGAAATAACTGTTTCCAAAATACATTTTGTTTGTGCGTGTTCTTTATTGAGCCTATTTGTAGTTAGAAGCATGCACATACTGTTTGGTTTTATCAGTTATCATGACAAGCACCATCTGTCGCTTCCAACATTTTATCAACTGTTGGTCGCTAAATGAATTGCACGGTGAAATATTTTAGCCTCGAGTGTTTACTGACTTTCAAACGTTTAGCGTCAATTTCTTTCCCGTGTGTAAGAATTACTTGCCGGACATCGTCCCACTCTCGCGTTGTCTTTTCTGTGTGCGTTGGGACTCCCTAGGGAGATCAGTTGAATTGAGGGCCGCTACTAACCCAGCGTACTTGGTTGTTCATATCAACGGGGTCAGCAACTTAGCAGACGAACTGTCGTGGCCGTTGGTCCATAAGGGTACAAAAGAGTAACCATTTATTTACGCTACTTATAGAACCGCAATGCCAGTTGTTGCACCTGCATCTCGGGATTTAAGTAATACACTGATTTGTGAATAAAAACATATTCAGCCGACCTCTAGAGTTATAGACACCTGTAGAAGGTTATGAGAAACCAGACATAGAAACAGGTTAGCTACTCAAATTTATCACACTGGCACGTGCAAACAAGTAACTGAAGTCAACCTGTGGTCTCTGTCAGAAATCGCGTACCATGTGAAGCTTGTTGCAAGTGATCATATGTATATGTTTACAAACAAACTGAGCCTGAAGAAAGCACGTCTATATAAGGCAAATGTGTAACCGAACTAATCAGATACAGCTGGGTAGGTTCGGGATATCTTTCATTATGTTTAGTGAATCATGATTGACTGGTGCGATATCACATCAACTGTCTGCAAGCCAGCAAAACACTTGGATACAATCAGTGGGTTTATTTGCCTCCTCACAGTACCCCTCTTGGATAATCTAGGTTCACCACTTTACAGAGCTGGGTAATAGGTGTCATGGAAAGGGTTACATTGATGCTGTAATTCAACCTGACTAGGATACATCTATGATATTTTTCAGGGAAATATCGATTCTTTTTTCATACCAGATATCTGCAGCACGCACCAAGAGTTTTTAAACACCGTATTTGTGGAATAAATTTAAACGTCGTTTTAGCTCAATTTTGTGGCAGAAATCACTGTACTCACTTATGTTCATTTATGGTGAATTATTGCTAATTTGAACGCTTTGTGAACACCACACTGAAGGGATGCGGTTGCCTGGTTTTACAATGATTGAAGTTATGTTACATTAAACTACTGCAAACAGTTCAAAAACGGATGTCTGCTCAACTAACAATTTTGCGTATGAGACATGGAATAGATGACGGCCAGAACACCGACAAGTTGAGCGTCGCTCAAAGTGCTAGTGAGCAAGAGTATCAAATAAGAACTTCAAACTATCGTTCACGACTTCGTAAGGTGGAAATAAATAACAGTTGTTAATATTGTGAACAGAAGTCGCTAATTTAGAGTATCACCCAAACGGGCGAAATCTTTAACCAAACAGTTATCTTCAGATTTATCATATTTACAGTCAGGGTAATCAGAAATCTTGACGATTTCGCCGTAACCCGAAGCCCTGGACTTATTTGGATATTGGTGATTCGGGTGAATAATATCTGATGCATAAATTGCTTGGCTGGCACACCAAGTAGGCCTCACAACCAACATTGTCTGTCTGTATCACTTAAACCAATGGTTATTTATCCAGAGCTTTATTTTAGTAAGCGCTCGAGAACAGCCGTTTTGCTTGCGAGAACCTTCTGCTTGATGCATGACAAATGACGGAACTACTTATAGCCAGACGGCGCACGAATGTTACTAGTTTGTACTATGGCCGCAAAGATGTTCTGAGTTGGGCGCTATTGTGGTGGTTCATTTTGCAAGTCACTAGAATTTTGCTAGTGAAGTATTAGTGTTGACGGTGCTATCTGAATATGACAATGTGGGTAGTAACACTCTGACTTCAGTCGTTATTTCACCGGTATCTCACTTGTTCCAAATCCAGCATCCTTTAAATTGTGGTAAGAAACAAGTGGTAGCAATTTTGGACTAACGATTTCTAGTTTTTTCCTGACATACTTAATGAAGTATCGCGGTGGTTTCATTGGCTCGTATCACACTTTAGGACCGCTAAAACGTCTGTGGTTCCAACCAAATAAAGTTTCAGTAAACTTTTTATTGTCAGACTTTAAACAAACGTCGTTCACTTCTTCATTTTGCCACACTGGTGAATATTTTCTTCATCCATAATAGCTCGTTTTTGCATAATCAAATCTATACGAATTCTACTGAGCCACCAGAATTGGCTTTGTAGTGATGTCTATCTTTTTTCGTTGACTTCTGCGTACGCTCTGATGGTGGTCACTATTGAAGACATATCTTTCTTAACATAAAGCCGGAGTTTTCTGGCAAACTAGATGTACACCCTGCGAATGGTAGTACATTACTGTAATGAGCCCAGCCAGGTGATATTAGCTTTGTACGTTTTGGCTTAGCTTGTTACGTTGAAAAATGGTGTATGCAACGATTTTTGATTAACGGTTTTTGTTTTATTTACATTAACCCTTCCAAGAGGACCCCGCGCTCAGTGACAAATGCACAAAATGCAGAATCCAGTGTCCGAAGTGAGCAACTGATCAATTAGATTGAATTTAAACTACAATAGCGAGTGAAAAGGGTTCATTCCAAATTCCATTTTGGGTTCCCATGGGTCACACGCGGTTTATTTAAGCCATGTGTTCCCTAAATTCATTGAAAACCCCTGCTGCATGTGATTCGGTGAATGAGGTTATAGGACACCAGATAAGGCCGACTCGTTACTTACCAATTGCACGATGAGTCATGGCCAAGAAAAGCATATATATACTACTTGAACACATGTTGAACAAGAGTGTGGTGTGTAGTATATGATAATCTTTCCACAGTACTGCATCATTCCATAAGCTCTCAGTTTGGAAGTTCATAAAAAAATTATGTTACAGTTAAATTCTACCCTAGGTCTTCATGATGTTTCTGTGGCTTGTTCACAGTTTTCGGCGCACTATCGCATCACCTCAGTGTGTCGGATTATTGTTCTTACAAAAGGTGCTATTTAACTGAAATGTTTTTGTTCTTGTCATTGTTAAGAGAATTATGGAATTGTCCTGTTGTTTATTCTGAAACACTGAAATATCTTATTTCATATTTCAACAACAAAACTAACCGTTAACTTTATGAAGTCCGTCATTACAGTGGTGGCGGAAAATGCAGTTCATTGTTTCATGCAGATTTATTACGAACGTGAACACATATTTTTTTAAGCTGACAATAAAGCGGTCTGTAAATAAATAAAAGAAAAACGAGTACTTTTCAATTAGTTAGTTAGTTAACGGATAAACTCTTGGTTAGTTTTACCAGAAAATATTCAGTCCACACTAGACTAGAATGATTAAGCTATTTAAATATTCCCGCCAGTTTGATTTTTCTTGTTGTGGAGAAAACTACTGAGTAAAATTCTCAAAATGTGGCTTAGATACAGGCTGATTTTTTGTGTTTTGTTAATGACACCTTTAACCTAATGCATGGTAACAACGAAAAGTACAGCATCGCAGTGAAGGTTCTCACAGTGAAAATTAACGTATTTTTTATGGATTAAGATTCTAAAATTTCCTTATCAAAACACATCATTGCACCCAACTGGAGATTTATAAATAGCTTATATTCCCACAAATAGCATCCCAGATCTCCTTCTGAATTGTTATCAAAACTAGATTAACTTGCCACTGAACTCGGCACACTAGTGTGAGATGGTAAACGAATCCTTTTCACGGCATCGATGGGATAGCACGTCGTTATTCTGCATGCCAATTGGCTGCCTACTCATTTTTTGCAGATCAAAACTCTTCCTACCTCCCACCGCACCAAACTAACCACCACGAGTTGCACTGTATTCTGCGGAGGGTTTACATTTCAAAACATTTGACTCTTCCTTGTTGTCATTGTCACTTATGTTGTCAAGGCACAGCGACTAAGAGGAATGACGCTATTTTCTCGTCAATTGTGCCCGGTACTGACAAAAACGCTTAAAGATGCAGAGCAAAACAAAGGTTGAATGTTCAGGTCTTCAATGGTGAGACTATTAATGGTTTATGAACTCATTTCTTTCAGTTGCTGAATGCGCCAAATGTGGTTTGTGTTTACTGGGGTCAGCGCTGTGGTTATTTCATCGAATTACCGTTCCACGTTACTTCCGTTCATTACGTACGTTAAACAGCCGAATGCTCAATGTGTGGAAATACCAGTGGACTGCGGGAGTGTTCGTTTCCGCAAAAAAAACGTAAAGATGCCAACGGCCGAATGACAAGCTTATTACTTATCTGTAGTGTGGCAGACTCCAAAAGCTGAATGAGACCCAATTGCAAAAATCTAAACTTTGGCTAGATTCGAACCAGCTACAAAAATAACATGCCCAGATGCGACAAGCACTCTATCAGTTAAGCCACGAGGCACCTATAGTTTGTTTCTGCTCACTGTATGCAGACAGTGAGTTGTGTCCTCCTTGAGCAGCACTATTCTTCTGCTGATCAAGAGCTTTAAAAGGATTACACTGTATAAAATCACTAGGTCTCATAATTGTCATCTTGCCTCAGGATAGTCGGTTTGTTTGTCGAGCGAAATTTTCTACTTGCCGAATTGCTTCTGATGACTATCAAAACGCAGATCGAAGAAAGCTTTTCAAAATGGGTACTTCTGCACACCGCACAATTGTTCCATTCATTGAAATTGTTCGCCAGAAATTTGTACTACTTCATTTTTATATTTTTAAAAGAAGGTAGATCTGAAAATATGTATGAATATTTTTGGTGATCATAAAATTTGCTTTGAACTATACAAGGCACTTTTGAGGGCTATCGTGGAAGACGGCACGTTTTGCTTGTTTTTATTTGAGAAATTTTACTGTTTGCAAAGTATGTAGGAATGAGCGTTTGCATTTACAATTGATTTCCACGATAACTGTAATTAACAGTCATAACTTGCATTCATTCTCAATATAAATCTCATGCACTAGATAGAATTCCTGTCAGCGGGAAAAATTTTAGTCCCCTTGTAACCAGTCTATTAAAAAAACTCTAACCATTAGCCTCTCTGGCGGCTGCATTATCTAGACACTCGGTTTCTGTTAGTTGGAAATCATCCCTAGGGGGGAAAATTGTGACGAAGTGTGGGTGACTTTCACTTTAAAGATGGGAGGTGTACTTTTGCAAAAACGGAGAGTGTAATATCTGTCAGCAATCACATGGTTTACGTGCTTTTTCTTTAATACCGTACTGCATTATCTCGTTGTTTATGAAAGGCAAACTATGAACACATACAAGATGAACAAGGAAGAAACTTGAAACAATCACCAAAAGGAATTTATTATTTGCACTACAAGTCAAGATATTTTGGAAAGAGTAGTCAGTTATCTTAAGCAGTCTGTGCATGATTATTGAACTTCACGGGAAGCACAACCGGTCTTGTGATTGTTACTACTCATAAAGCATGCGTACCTGACTGGAGGGGCGGTAGGTATTGAAATTTGCATATTATAACTCATTTTATGTTTGGTTATATCACCATCTGAGAGAACGAATGAGAGTGAATTTCCGTACGGTTCCAGTTATTGGTGTCAACAGCACTCCTGATCTACGGATTCGAATGAGCCTTAGATAAAAGGCACAACTAACTTACATTGAGTTAGTTCGTACATAGAATATCGTTTATTTTATTTCACTTTGCTCGCTCCACATGTATCGTGGCAGGGGGATGGTGAAAATAGAGTTGGTTTACTTTGAACATTGGTTGCTTGTCAGAAGACACGTGGTTGCAACCTGTTCAATGTGGAACATGTGCAATTCTAAGTCTTATCGTATGCCAGTTTGTTATTTTAGCGATAGAAGAGTTTCTCATTTTACTGTGTATGGGAATTAACACTGCTGTCAAGAGCTTGTTAGTTTATACCCAGAAGACATAACATTTTATAAATGCAAACTTACAGCAAACGTTCACAGGGTTAGTATATGAACAGTCAAAGTTTCGCGTTAACTCACCGCAACGAAGTATTTTTACACATACACCTAGAACGAAAAACGGAGGGAATGTACACTTTCCTTGTCTCTTGGAAATTTTTTAAAGAGTGAACAGTTTACAAATTTCAAGTGTATGATGTTGAAAAGTGCCTTGATTCCAAGCGGCTTAGATGTTACTGGAATTTTTTCTGTAACGCTGTTAAATAATCACCCAAACACAGAAATTATCACATACAACAAAAGGTCCTCCTGGGATGTGAAATTTTGAGCCCAGCTGTACGAACTATGTCATTTTGAATATGACTAGCAACTTGTTGACAGAAGTAACTGGTTGGCGATCCTTATGTATACATTCGGCCGCATATTGATAAGTAAACTCTGGCAGCAAATTTGATAGTACTAACGTCGCTAGAGTACCAGCGGGATGTTAGTCATGAAGATCTCAGCCGGAGACACGGTTGTTACGATTAAATATGTTCCACTCGTTTACTTTCAAGACGAGAAATTCTGTTGACTTTAACTCAAATAGTAACTTCGTATTGTAACGCAGGTGTTTTTATGTTTCCGTAAGCAAAGCTTTTATGTGAATCCTCCTAGGATCATACATATTTAATCTGAGGTGTTTCAACAGGTTTCACCGAACTGACTGTGGAAAACGCGTTCACAACCAAGTGGATCTGCTTGATTCAAACCGTTAAACAAGTGCTTTATCCAAAAGTATCCAGAAAGCAAGTATGATGACCTAAAAGATTGTAGAATGTGACTGTAAGTAGATTAACTTTTGTTTGTCAGAAACAAGCTGATTAACAAAAGATACCCAAATCTTCTATAGAATTTTCACGGTGGATTAATTTTTCTACAATTCCATTATGTGCTGACGATTAGCATGCTTTACGCATGAACATTACAAGCTATAACAGTGTTGTAGTAAACGTCTTTCATCTTAACGTGGCTCCGTTAGAAATAGAAGGCTAATGATACTACCCGTTTCTTTTGAGTTTATGTCTAATGCCCCCGAAGTGGTACTCGTTTCAGATGTAAGATTTAATTGGCCTACAAAGATATCCACGGTAAATCGCTTTGACTGTCTAGCAGCTAATCTGAAGGTTCTTTTCCCAGATTTTATGTAGTATGTTTACCTCAAGTCAGTCACTTAACCATCACGAGTAAACTAGCGTGCGTTTTAATGTGTTCTGTTTCGAAACATCAGAAGACAGTTAGTTACGAACTACTTAGTCATCAGACTTAACGTCAGGCAGGAACGTGTGAACAGTTACATAATCTCAATTGCGCAATCTCTAGGTAAGTATCTTATAACAACTTCCAAGAAATTGCAATTAGCAGAACAAATACATCAAAGTAATTTCATGCGACTGAACTCAAGGATACAAGGTCTTGGATAAGAATTCTTCACTGTAGGCAGTTATTTGCGACATCAGTTTTCAGATATTCGACAACGATAAATAGGCCAACTATCTCTTTTTACAAATGAAACAAACAAACATGGATTGAACGACATACCTTTGCTGGGTCCACTGTGTAAATAAACGCAGAATAGGAATACAAATGGTGAAATGTTTGCAGAAAGAATAGAGCTAATAACACACAGTTGAATAATACAGACTGAAAGGTTGTTTTACAAAATATCGCACCTCGCACAATTAAGCGCAGTCAGTTGGAACAGTTAGTCACCTTGTATGCGTTTGCGATCGTTTAGATGTTTGGATGGTAACCACTTGTGAAAACTTAGGTTACTTGATACATTTGGACCAGATAACTGAATGTACGTTTTTGTGTGGCACATAGTGTAGCGCTTAAGCCACATGAACAAAACAATCATAATCATGAAGCTTACCGTCAGAGTTAGCGGATTCCAAAGTTAATTCGTCGGATTATACTACTAGGGCAGTCTGACTTTTAACTCACTCGATGTGTTCCGTGCAACCAAACTGAACGTGTATGCAAGGTTTTGAATTTACAACTTGGTTTTCAAACATACTTGAAGATGTAAGTGTCACTTAACGACTTGTAAAATGTGTTGCTGGTTTGAATCCAGTATACGTCCTAGGATTTCCTAACTGTCTCTTCTAAATTATTGTCTACCAAGCTACTATTCAATATACCCTTGTCAAGACTTATCGGGAGAGCTGAGCAGTAGCAGCATGGACAGTCTGCGTGATACTACCTGAATGTATTCATCGTAGAAGACCAGTACTTTCTACCAATTTAACTTTTAATAAGCCATCTGCTACATTTTACCAGAACAGAAATCAACCGATGCTTACTAATGACATTCGCAGGTCCGTCATCAAATGAACACATTTAACCGAGGTGTTGCCTGAATAGGTTTCTAAGCACTGACCATCGATTCAATTTTAGTTGAAAAATACCGTTATATAATTCAGGACAAGTGAGTGAATAACTGCATTTCGTATCACGTTCTCCCTTCTGAATTACAATCGCAATATTGTGTGAAATTCATCTAATAAGAGTACTTCAATTAGTTTCACGCTCATGAACACTGATTTATGTTGGGACATACTGGGTATACCTTACAGAAGTTAAAGCATTCTAGAATGGTACTGACATGCTGGGAAACATCTATACAGCATATATGTAAACGATACCAAGAAGTGAGTGAAAGGATGAAACTGCTTGATATATTTTACCAATTATTTGGAATTACTCCCCAGCCTGTGTGTATTTTTGTAGTGGAATGTTTATCGTGACATAGAGTTAAATATATGGACAAAAGCATTTTGTGTGGTTTGTATTAATGCTCACGCAAAACAGAAAGCAGTTAACTTACATACACCCCAAAGATTGTTTGCTAAGGGAGTAAATTTTTAATCACATGGTAACCAGTTCATTGGGCATCAATGAATACATTTGAAATAATAGGTTTACAACTGAGATTTGGACGACAGTTGATTGCATGTCGTCAGGTTTCCATGCTGTTCTGACGTATATTATGAGATGATATTTAGGCGGAAATTTCTTGTTGTGGCACCATGAAAAACGGTTACTGTCTTTGTGGTTCCGCCTCGGGAATGGGCTTCGAATGAAAGGCATTCAGCCCAACACCGTAATAACTTTTGGGTCCATACTGTTACCATCAAAATCAACCATTACTTTTTTTGAACCCCTTTTGCAGAATTTTGGACGGTTTATCGTAATCCGATTAATAGATGTCATGCGCTTTACAAGGCGAACATCTAGGAGTAAAATCAAGGTGTATGCTTCAGTTTGCAGTGCAGTGATATCTGGTGACTTTCGACACGTCCGGTGGATTAACCATGAGTTTTTATAATAGACGTTGTCTGAAGCTATTTATTAACTATAAACATTAAATTTGCGTTACATTTGAAAGTCAGTCAAAAAGTCGGTTATTTTTCAACAGTAAGATTATCCTGTTTGGAACAATGCCGAAAGTGTGTGACTTTTATTTAATTCTGATTGAATGGTAGCATTTAGTTAGATTTACTTTAAGAAATAAGTTCCATCGAAAAAGTGAATACTGATGCACAAAACGCGGCTGTAATATTTAATTTGACGTCACGAAAACAAGACTTCTGGGTAAACGTCTTTAAAAGTAGGTCATTGTTCAAATTGGATTCCTTAGTATAAGGCGTTTGCCAAGTTTGAAATCCCACAGTTTACGAAATAAACTGTCAACTGGGTTGTTTGGTAAAGTCATCTGCTTTGTTTTCGTTGTTTGTAGAGCTTATGTAGCCAGTACGGTAAGACTCGTATGGTTCTTCATTTTTTCGTTGGAAAAGAGCTCGCTGTGTATGGTATACAGTTGGTTACGTAAGCCCAATTTTGTTTCATTCAAACAATTCTTTCACACACCAAAGTCGACTACCCTATTTATTGTGCATTTATTATTATTACTACCATCACTATTGTGTGACTATAACTCATATTGTGCACTAATCAAGTGTTGTAAGGAATCAAACTAGCTACTTCAATTTGCCTTCTAAACCGGTTAGAGAATCTATCTGGGTATGCGAACTGCAATCCACTGTGCCTGTTGCTCAATAAAGTATTTTACCACCAATCAGAGACCAACCTAGTTAAAAGTCCACTGAGTATTTTATTGATCAAGAGATGTCCTGTTATCTTATACATACGAATTTCTTTCTTTGTGTGATATATATATTCATTATAATAAAAACTGTTGTGCAACATTTGGACACTCAAAATGATGCGTCCGTTAGACGATTTGACCGTTTTTGAGACGTCAAGGAAGTCCTGTCCGGATGTTCGTCCATTTATTTGGAAGATTCTGAGGTTTCTTCATTTCCATCCTCCGACAAATTTGTCTTCACATTCTTGTAATGTAAGTTACAATAATTGATGGGAAAACTTTTCTACATTCAACTTTTGTCGTCTTCTAAACACTTCCTTACATTACCTTTACTCTGCATGAAGAACACAATTATATAGTGTTAATTAGTGCAATGAGACGACTTTTTTCGTTTATCGTCTTTGAACTGTGAACTTTCACTTTAGTAGCGTGTGCGTCAAAATTCTATCAGCTACACTTCTCTGTTTTGTCTTTAAACCTGCTATGCTGATGAATTCATATAGTTGTTGTACTATACTACTAATGATAACATATATCACCTTGTATTATATACAGCGATTTCATCCACCGAAGTATTTATCACAGATGCGTTGATAAATGTTTGTCATTACTGTTATTATATTTAAACCCAATACCATCCTCAGATGATTGACATATCTGCATACTTTCGTAATTCGCTTACTCCTTATCACAAACTAGCTTGTTGTTTCACCGACCGTTCATAGTACAATTGGCAGAGAATGTGCACTTGTAATTCGCTTGTATAATGTAGAGGTTTTTACAATGTTTTATGTTCGATGCAACTTGTGGACTTTTTGAACAAGGCTTATCAAACCATTAATCTTCCGTTGAGTATCGCATGCTTTGGTGATGCGTCGTTGCTACCGAAATTCGAATGCTGATTGTCTTAGGAAAGTGGAAAATTTTGACTTCGCTACTATTCATATTGCATCATGAACCCAAAAATATCACGATCCCCACGAAGCACAAGATTATTCATCGATTTATATAATATTATCATGCCCGTTCAGTCGTTTGCCTGCGTTATTATCTTACATCTATTAACGTAGCCGCAATTCATATCTAATAACATATTTTCTGAATAGTTCCACAAACGCAATGTGAATACATTTAGAACAAATTGATGGTTATCCGTACGTATTTGGTTACTGTCGCACTGTGTGTAAACACCTTCATTCTCAATGAAGATGCCATTCCAAACATCTAGTTGTCAATCCTCAGTAGCTCGATGAAGCAATCACGTCATAAACCGCTTCACTTCAATTTGAATGAAAATGCACTATAATGATATGCTGCAGTATATATTGCATCATTGCACCCGATTCATCTGCTGGGCCTCAATGAACAGAGCTAATTTTCAATTGACGAAATGCTGTTGAATAACAATCAGTGTAGAAAATCCATACTATATTATTCAGTTTTTCAATCAGCCGTGGGACGCGCAGTCATATTATCCATGAAGACTGGCCTGAAAATCCTGAGGCAGTGACTTCCAACTCCATGTGATTAAACCCTGGTAGCTAGAACTGCAAATATTATCTGTAGTGGCTCTTGGAAACGACGTAAAAATTTCAAACACTACCTTTCTTACGTGCAATATTATTGTTCATGCCAACCGGAAATGGATTAAATTTCACCTAACCTACTACTACGCAGAACATGACCGCGGTAATTAATTCGGCACCACAAAAAGCTCTATACGCAGTTAACATCAGCATCAGTAATGAAAATGTCACTAACCTCTTTCCAGATCGGTTATCAAGCGGGCACGAAGAACTACAAAAGTACATCAGTAGAGTACACAAATATAGGAGCTCAAATTGAGCAGTCTAAAATGAGGATGGTTTGTTATCTTATAGATTTATTTCAGGGCGCCATTATTATCTGTGATTGATACGACGTATATTAGATCACTCCCACTATGACACGAGACCGTCGGTTAGTCGTACTATACCCGTAACAGAGATATCATCAAAGACTGCCGCAGTAATAACTCGAAACACGTATGCAACGGCTGAAAATAACCATAGGATGAAACGTTAAAATCTAGATAATTAGTTCAATGTGGTTGTCAATCAAAATAATGTCATTTGTTCAGGATCACATGGTTTTTTGAATCTGCAAAGATTATACGCAAAACGTAGTTGCAGAATTACTGAAAGTCGTGAGATTTTATTAGGTGAATGAGATTCATTCTGCGGTCGCCAATACTCGCAAGCAGGATGTTTTGTATTACACGTTCACAACGTCTTCGGGGCACAGGAAACAATATAATGAATTGGTTACACAGAATCAGTGAGTGATGTCAGCCGTGTATGCAACAGTTTGAATGTTTGCAACCGATCCCAATCTTGGCTACGTATTGCCTTATTCTGTGTACTAGTCAGTCGTACATAGGAACAGACGCATCACGATTAACAACATCAGTAGATAAAATGGCTAACTGGATAGTGAATGAATAAGGGACTCAATTTTAATGTCTGCATTGTAAGAGACCGACCACATGTTTGTAGTTGGAAACTACGGGAGAACGAGAGTAAGGGCTGTTGATTTTTTTCACCTCGGGTACTAACTCTTTCGCTAACTTTATACGAGGCGATAAACCGCTTCTGATAACTAGCTTTTATAAAAGATCTTGGAGCTATTTTCGGTTATTTTTTGATTGTGTTATCCGAAAAGATTTCCCTTGTTCTAGTTGTAGGGCGCTCATCTATATTGCGAGGTTTTCAATAGGTCCAAATTTATCCACGCCGGTGTGTGAGATATTAACAAACGCGATATCCCGTTTCACTGTCTGATGAACTAAGCAACAAGAAAATGGAACACGTTTCAGTCGATATGGAATTGCCAGATGTGTATGCAGCAGCACGAATCTAAATTAAAGACTTTCACTGGTTCATTTGGCAGTACGAAGACAAATAGCGTTAACACTTCCGTCATACTTTTGAACACCACGGCTTGTGGGATGAGACTCCGGTTATGGTTTGGTCACGGACATATTTGGCTGGTGTGGGTTTAGTGGCAATCAACCATCACCCATTCCAAATGTAGACCAACTTACTGTTGACTACGAACTAAACAGTGGGTGTGCACTGATCAACCAGTTCACGTAACTCAGTTAATTAAAATGTAGATTTGATTCCACTGGTTTTGCTGAAGCCACATTATTTACGCGCAAATGATCTTTATAAATGCTGACTTCCTGTTGGGTACGTCTCTTCGTCATTTGATGATTGTTATCCCTTACGGTCTCAGCCGAATCAAATGCATTGTGGTGGGTATGTTGCCGAATTTTCGTTTGATGAGCATGTATTTCTGGTAACCATTTTTTACCTTGACAATATGGTGAGTTTCATATGTGGAATTTGGACGTTGGTAATTTACCGTCTATGTGAGACCACTCAAAACGTTGGTGATATGTTGATTCCATCAACAGCCTGTGTGATACAGCCGTATTTGTTTGCAACTATCCTGCACAACACGATTATTATGATGTCGGTGAATATTCTGAAGTTGGCAGAAATGCTATCAGCTCACGGTTGAATATTACTTGACAACTAAAATCTATATTGTTATTTTATTCCGATAACGTTGGTTGTATGTATTTGAAACGAATCGCTGAACACCACTCAAATTGGATTACAAGGTTTCGTCAGAAGTTGAGTAAGTAGGTCACTGCTCTAATATCGGTGACATCGAACATGCCATCAAGAGATTGTGGGATTCCAATAGTCAGAGCAGTTCATTCTGACAACCAGTGAGCCGGGAATATTTCTGGAAGTAGTTGTTTGTAACTCGATTATTTTCACGTATATTCACACAGGCGGGTTTAACCGTTTCAAAAGAAATCTGATGGTGGTTGTATGTAAGTTATCTATCTGTATGATGTGAGCACCACGGAAAGGTTAATAAAATGTCCGTTTGCACTGATCATCAGTAAAGCAAGCTTGGCGATCTATAATGGATTCTGCGTGTTCAAGAGTGGGATGCTTGAGAAAATTCTTCAAGGACGTTCATTCCCGGGATCGTTTGATGAATTCGGTTGACACTGTGAGGCGGATAGGCCGACACCCATTAAGAACTTTCTACAATCTGCGCATGACATTTTGGAGCAGCTAGTGAGCAGTCTGCCAGATTCAGGTCTGCTGTTTTGTCTATCGAATCTGGTCCAACAGAGTCCCAAATTCTTCAGGATTTGCCTTCACAAAATCAACGACCTTGTTAACTGACAAGGATTGATTGACACTTTTTGACGACGTCCTTATTATTTTTCATTTTAAACCACGTGACGCTTACTGCTTTCAACAAAATTCATATTTAACAATGAGGTACATAACACTTACTATCAAGTGGGTTCCCTTCAGAAAGAGCTAAAAGTGACAAAACGTAATAATGTGATTATAATTGTAGTTGCAACGCTCGTTTTATACAATCTAATTTCCTTCCAGCGGATCAAACTTGTCGCCTCCTTACAGATTTTTCAATCGGCCCGTTTCAGAAAGAAACACTAGACTCGACTTTCGCCGTCATTAGGGCTCATTAATCGTGCGTATCCTTGAAACGGTCGGAACCATAACTTCAGCCACGCTTTCATGAAGCAACCGTATTGCCCTCATATTAGACACGACCGGCTTATCATATATGAAGGATCAATCACTTCCGCATATGAATAATGGTCAAGTTGCCCGATCGCATCGAAAGGAAACACAGTACCTTTTCTGTCAACTTCCATCATATAACCATCGACTAGGACTTCTCCCCAAGTTAATATCACGTAACCCATTAACTTGTTCAAGGATACTTTGATTACCGATGAACAGTTGGTGATTGCCTCATACATACTGAACATCGTCCGCGTTTGTCCGCAGCACTCGGATTGTCACGGGCTGTTCAATCGCCCCCTTTTGAGAAGAATCATTGGAATCGAGCTACGCAGTTTGCAATGCTAAGTTGTATCACCAAACCTAAGGTGAAATTCCAGCATATGGCCGATGGTATAAAATTAACAATGTCGGAATTAACAGATATAAAGCATTTGTCAACTCTTTAGATTTTGGTGAATAAAGGCAACGTTTATCTTGTTGGACAACTTAGAATATTAATGGGGACAATTATAGTAACTTATATATGATGTGCATAGCAATTTCGCATTGCATCCTGGTTTATGTGCTGTATATATCCTCACCCTCTTTCAATCGTCGACACGCTGAAATGAACAAACTCATTTTACTGTGATAAAGAGATGCAGATTGATATTAGTTAATTAGGCAACGGTTATTTTGCTATTTTTATGTCAAAGAATATTGCTGTCAAAGACCGGTTAGTCGTTGCAGCTCGATGCACATTTACCTCCGGTAGCTACCACAAGAGCTGAAAAGAGAACAAAGTAAATCATGTTTCTCTGGAAATATCTTATTCGAAGGAAGTGAACTACATTGGTTGCTTGCTGAATAATATTAAATAAGATTTCGATGATCCTTGAAGCTATGATATTTATTTCTATGGCTAATTTTTCAAACTTCAAGAAGATGCTGTAAATGAGTGAATGAAGTTATGTTTAATCGTGTCTTCATAGTTAGCGTGCTGCAAATGGGGTAGGCCGTGGATTCAGTTTATTTTTTATACTGGAGTTGGCACAACCAAGGAATGAATGCCCTTACCACATCTGTCAAATACTACCGATGACCAAAAACCTCGGATAACCTTGCTTTGCACGTTTTATGCTTACAATATTTAAAAACACGCCGAATGATGCAACAATCAATGTCAGCTCCTCATGACATGAAAGTTGTTGTGACGAAGGAAACGGAAGAAATTGAAATACAAATCATAATGGCTGAACCCCACGGAACACCACGTATTCATATGTACTATATAACACGTAGAATAGGCCTGACTAAAACACTGATGGCAATTAAACTGATATTGAAATTACTCACCCGTATTTGCTTTCGATAAGTCTTACAAAGAAAGCGGCAGAAATAGGATATTGTCTTCTGTGTTTCTAACACAAAATCCATCCACGTTTGTGCTGACTGAATATTCAGGCACTGCACATCATCTAGAAATGATGTAATTTTCCACCAAGATATCCAGGAGATTCGCTAATAAGTTGATTTCATGGAAATGAATGAATGACACCAGCTGTTTTGACTACGAACTAAACCCGAGTGTAAACAGAAATATGTGGCTCAAACAGGAAATTCTGTGTTCAAATGACCATCTGCACACAACCCAGCGGGATCAACGTTTTCGTCTCCACGGTCTACTGTGTGCAATAAACAACAGCTCATGACTAATTCGCCACCGGTTGATGCGCAATCTTCCCTGAGTGATTTATTCTTCAAGGTTGAGAAAAGTGACCTGATGAAAGGCTTTGCAGATGGTCCTTCAACTGACCATTCTTAAATTGCATAGTTTGCCTATTTTTAAACTACCATCATATTATGTATCATAAGAATGTTGGGTTACGGCTTCAAACAGAATTTCTTCGTACAAGAAACTGACTTCATCCAGTAGGCGGAATTAACTCGATCAAAGCTATGTGTGCGGGACTGACTTATATGTGCAAACCGGCCCAGTTTCTTGGCGTAACAAGTAATGTATGAATGTGGCTTGAGAGGAGTGTGCCTGTGTTTGCCGTTGAATATCGATAAAAATGTGACATGTGTACTGTTGAACTATAGCTAATAAACTTGTCCAGTGTTAAAGCATTGTACTTTGCTCAAACAATCAGTTAAAATAATATGGAAATATGCATTGTAATATCATGGCGTTTCGAATTTAACTCGTCAGTAGCTTTACAACCATTGTTGGAACGTATATAGGTTTCAATGTTTAGACAACCCTTATGGAGAGGCTCGACTGAATTGAACCAAAATGTCACTATCTTACAGCGGGTGATCTTCCCGTCTTGATTATCAATTAGTGCTGTTATACAGGTAGGGTTAACCGAGTGGCTTTGAATTCAAAGCACAAATTCCGTTCTTGACTGTGTTCACTCTAATAATAGTTGCCAAAAAGCAGGTTGAGGATATTGTAAGCTAAATGTCATACGAGATAAAGCGTTATAAGTTGAGCATTTTACGGTAGTTTCATAGCTGGTAATTTCCATTTACTCAAAAAGTATACGGGAATGCTAACAGTATTTATGAGGACGATGTACTTATTAACAGAAAGATTGATAGCGCAACTGATGATGAGTCAGTTGTCTGAAACTCATCGTCATCATGTGGGATGTACACATCAGCATCATTTAGTTTATTTTTTTTTCAGGTTCATACGCGCCTACGGCAAACACTTCTGAATAAGCAATCATAATTTAGCTCAAAAACGGGCCAGTCTTATGCCTGAAATGCAACTTCCATTGATGATCAAACGGTTTGCTGACAAATTTGCAAATTCCGATGTGTAAACATATGATAATACAATGGATAACAGCTGAAGACATGCCGGTATTAGGATAGTTTTTAATTCCTCCTAAATTTTTGAGAAAGCCGAATCTACATCAGATAATTTATATGTACTAAGCAACGATTTTCCATAAGTCGACTCTTGATCTGGCGAAGCTAGTTTCGATCTTATTTGGGGTCTGGGAAAGGGTAACTGTTAGTCCTTTCTTGACATGTGTATGAACATCTGAGTGATCGTTTCACTTAAACGGTTCGGCTAATGTAATCAGGTGTTGACCAGCTGCCATGAATCAGGTGGGCAGAAGATGAAACACTTAATAAATAAGGAGCTACTGTATATCATGTGGAATATGTCGGAATATGTCTATGTGGCTTAATTGTCTTAAATTTAGTGCAGGCATTAGTCCAGACATCAAAATAATCACATGCAAATTTACAACTGGTCACAGGATTGTAGTAAGTGACTTTTACACTCAGCCTTTTCATGCTGCTAGCTCGTGCCTGACTAACAGCTATTTGTGACCTGCAGACTTCATGCCTACTGAAACTGATCTCTTTTTGACCTTCAAAATTTTGTTTTACTTTTTGTTCTGCGGTTGCCTGTTTCTGTTTTGTTTCTAGGTATCCACAGCTGATATGACAGGCAGGGTAACATTGGGAATATCTTTTGCTCATCCTACCAATTTTGTGTCATAGCTCTTAAAGTCTGAAAAAATGATTAACTTAATGAAATGGACATAAAATTGTTGTTGTAACTCGATTTACGCATTTTAGAATAATGTTTACGATCTCAATATCTTAGTTGATCTGTTATTCTTTGCCTTGTTTCTGCCTGTGACTTTTAAATATTTTCGTATGTATGAATTAGTGTTCATCGTGTTTACAGTTGGTTCGCAAACAATGCAATGGTCTGGAACACGTGTGATTATTTTGGCTGTTTGCGGTCTCAATGTCTTGCCGGCACAGAAGACATTTAGTTCGGAATACTTTAAATTACACGGAACAGTTCCTGCCTGGATGAGGTTGTTATGTCTGAACATTTCAGATGACAAGATTAGCAGGTGATGTACTTTTTACATGTGCTGATTGCTGAAAAGGTGACTGCTTGAAAGTGTTTAATTATTCCGTTTCAATTTTTTCAGCCACATGAGACCTTATCACTTTTGAATGAGTTGTTTGCTCTAGACATGTTCATTATTGGTAAAGCTTCGCCATACACTTGTATAAATGCTTACCTTCGTCATCAGGAAACGGTTCGACTGTAAATTATTATATCATTCAAACTGGGCTAACTGATTATCAAAAGTACACTGATTATTGGCGGGTTAAGTTATTTGTTTTGTATTGTAAATGGCCACCCCGCCTTTTGAAGTGTGCAGAATGTTGTTCGTTGTCTGTTTAACTTAAAGAAGCTGTTTTTTCTCTGAGCACTGTAGGAATTCCGTCTGCTTCTGATACGTTCTAGCAAAACTCGTTCCAAATGCAAATGGGTGTGATAAGGTCATAAGTATTTACATGTATACTAATCGACTATTTTGTTGTTTTCTGCCCTCACGTTTCGGCAAATTATGTGCTGTTATAAATTGATCTATGCTATCGTTGGACAGGATTTTTTCCTCCTCTGTCCTTCTATGAGACTGTTCAAAACAACCTTAGCTTCAGATTGTGTATTGCTAGATCTCACATTCTTGTAAGCAATGCACGTGAGAACGATCTGTTACCTAAGATCGATCCATCAGAACTGGAGAATTTCTTAATCATGGCTCAATCATTTTTCGGGATTTAATGTTAGCTCATAACTTAGTATTCAACAAACACTGGTGATAGTAAACGTTTATGACAGGGCAAAAGATTAACAGAACCTTGAATCCCGGCGCTTTATTTGAAAAACTTTCATCTCAATCAATACATATACATTAAACTTACCAAGATTTTTCATATTATTTCTCACTGAATAAGTTTCAGAATGGATATTAAAGTGAGATAGCAACAGCTTAATACCGAAGAAATATCAGCTGTCAGGTAGAAAATAACTATTCCTGGAGTAAACTACCACACGTTCATAACGCGTAAATATTTTACAGGGGATTGCATATCCGGAAAATCTAGTAAAATACTTTGAATGCATACTAGATATGTTGGTTAGGACCTGGCCTTCTGCACATATTTTGAAAGACGGGTTATTTGTGATGATACTTACTGGATAAGTGAACTCTACACAAGACTATTACTCATAACATTCCAGTGAACACGTTTGAATGTCGACGTCAATGAACATTCA
Source organism: Paragonimus heterotremus (assembly GCA_013368495.1). Taxonomy (NCBI): domain Eukaryota; kingdom Metazoa; phylum Platyhelminthes; class Trematoda; order Plagiorchiida; family Troglotrematidae; genus Paragonimus; species Paragonimus heterotremus. The sequence goes on from LUCH01003859.1 coordinate 53,413, forward strand.
CTAACTGCGCATGTGATATCATTAACTATGTTAATTACTTCATTAATTCGATGAGAATAAAAGAGTGAAATGTTGACCTCCCCTTTGTGTTGCAGAGATCATTTTGAATACACCATGAACATATGTATTGTAAACGGCAATAATTTGCACCAAATTTTTTATTGTATCAATTTTCTTATAGTTTTTCCTCAGGGAAGTAGCGATAACTGATAATCCTGATTTGTATCGGTTGCAAACAAATAGAAACTGCTTATTTGGAAAGGAGTCTCAGTTTTGATCGATCTTCGACAGTGGTTTGCCGAGATCAAATTTATCGCAGCTGTCAAGTGTCATGACACATCTTTGTTTGTGAATAGTGTAGCACGTCCGCTTAGGAATCAGAGAGTAGGTCGCAGCACCAGGAAGGCAAGGAACTGGACGTAATTATTGAAGACGTGCACTGGCACTATGTGGGACGTGACAGCGAAGGGGATGAGGAAGCACTGCTTTTCAGTAGGGGCGGACACACATCAGCCACGTAAATTATTGTTTGTGTTCGTAAAAAATATAGGCTACTTCTCAGCTATGGACAGTAGCAACAAAAATGCTGTAATTACATGGCTGACGCCACTCTATTGCTTTCAAGTGAGTGCGACGGGCCAACTCCTGAACGACAGTTTCCTATACTGTAGGTCATTCACGGCATGTGTTACAGCGAGGAAATCAGCACCATTGAAGGTTTTTCTAGTTTCTGAGGTTAACATGTAACGGTGTTTCATGATATGGCCGCAAGTGCGCATCCGAACTCCTTTACGCCCTCAGCTTGCAAATTACAATTTTCGGTTGTCCTGATCATCAAAGCTTTCTGCTCTACGTTTTTGCTTCTCTCTAATAGTAAACAACAGAATAGTCGCCCGTGCATCTGGCAAACGCTGTTTTGTTCTCCAACCCCAATTATTCTGACTATGGGCTCTACTCAATAGCTACGATTCCTTGCTGACCAGAGCAACAGAAGGAGAAATCATGCAACGTTAGTTTTGGGCCTCTTAAGCCAACGTGTTGGACACTACTCATTGAAATGCAACTTTTCTCCAGTTGAAGAAGTATCTTTGTTTGTCGTTTTTTCGTGATGCTGCTCTCGTTGCAGCGACATCTCCTGCTGGCTGCGCTATTGCTTGCTGCAACTATGCTGGTAAAGCCTTGTTTATATTAACGTTCGCATCCACCAGGGCCTTGGATATAACACGCAATTTGTGCGTCAATTTTACAACCTCATTCGTGTCCACCCGTCGGTTGACACGAGCGATGCGGACGTGCTTGTGATTTGCCATCGGCAGACCTTCAATAAACCACTCGGTCGGTAATCGCGGTCATGTAAGTCCGATTCTAGTGATGCCCTTTGCAGTATTTACTGTAAAGTAGCTGCAAACACGAAGGACGTGGCTCACTATACAATTCTGGGCATGTCTTACTGGTGAGCGGCTGGGCTGTCAAACAAAGCCACCAGCTTCCCTTCCGCAGTGATCCACACCATCTTCACAGGACTTGATCGCACTGCGTCAAGTACCGCCTTCGCCTAACCATTCTATAGTTTTCGCTGGACGATCAGCTTTTCACGGTTGACGTTAACTTAAACCCTATCGGCCGAGTCCTCAAAGACCTCCAGGAATGCCAGGACTTCTCTATATTCAAACGACTAAAACCAAAGTACCTATATTTAGGCGTTCGTTACGGTACAAATCATTGTGATTGCAAAAGATACTTGCATGGAAAAGTCATGCAGTTGCAGGAAATTCATTACAAGTTACGTGGAAACACGGAACAACAAACACCAAAGCTAATCTGCATGGCCGATGTGTATTCACACCCACTGGACAGCCGTATGCCGTCATTAGCATCGGTGACACGTTCCACTTACTACATATAAACAAGGATCTTTCTGAGTTCATCGTTTTTCTTGTGCTGAGACCTACCATTCAGTTTTACACTAGTCAGAAACAAATGTGTGCGTCATATAATCTAGTTATTAGTGAAGATTTTATGGTTTAATATGTCCGAATATATTGTTGAATATTCTCAAGGCAAATGTCATGAGTTGTCATGTTTAAATGAGTAGATTGCGACCAGCTGTAATAATTTCTACCGCGAGGTTTGTGTGCCAAACGCTGTTCACTCAAAAAATATTTACACATGTGCACAAGTGAGTAGAATTAATCCGGTGCATCAGCGCATGTCTTCTTATGGCATAAAACCGGTCAAAATATCATTCATTACACTTCAAATATCTGAAATACTGACAACTTTGGCACTGATAACACCGACTAGGTGAAATATAGACAGTGATAATTAAGAACTACGTGGATATAATATCATTTTTAAGAGCCATTTACTCACTTTTTTCCAAATCACGTTCCACTGGAACGTCCAATTAACAGAGGGTTGTAAGAAACGTTTAAAAAACACACGCATCATTCGTCACGCTTCACTAAAGCATGTATACCTCATTTCAAACTCTAGTCGATGCAAGTGTTTGGTATGTAGAAGTGGAGCTGACCCTAAATATATCTGAAGACGAAATCCTCGGTCACCTGTGATTGATTACCTGGTACCAGTCAACAGTCTTATTCAGTCTCTTGTATTTAGAAACGTTTACTAGTGAACTGTTGTGGAGGAAGCTTTATCAATAGACATAAGGGGCGATCTGTTTTGACGTAAAATAATGTTATAAAATGGGAACCACTAAATTCAGAGTATGATTAATAAGTCGATGACACTCAGGGTGTTTCCGTAAGGACTAAGGTGTGTATGTTCCATTTTTGCATCAACGTTGTATGAAGTAGCTCTATCTCTTTCATTCAGTGAAGTGCGATATGATAGAATACTTCACCACGCACAACATAAATATACAAAGTCGTAAATTTTGAAACACCGAATTCCTTTAATCCATCTCGTCAAAACAGAGAGAAGACTTATCGCTAGATGTTGAATTTTCGATTTACGCTCATCAATGGTCAACGTAAAACCAACCACTTTTATACAAGCTGTAGGTAGCAACAACAAATAGATAATCCATCCATACAGTTCTGATTTTTCTCGCATTAACAGTGCGATCAATTCCCTGGCGAGGAGATGAATTGTGTCACCGTCTTCTGTGCACACAAAACTGGTCGATGTTATTTGATTAACATTGCCTCACTATTCGTTAAGTGTTTCAAGTTGCGGTTATATAACAATATCTTGAACCATTTGTTAGCGTCAACTAAGTAGCCGGTTTCTGAAATGTGTTTGGCGATCGATAAGGCCCCATTCTTCAAGCTTTTCACATTCAGCAGACAACCACTTAGGAATGTGGTCCGTCATGCGATGGTAGTAGCGACGATCTGTACTGCATATGAAGACGCCATTACAGCTGCAGTTGAACCGGTATATTACATGCGAAAGAGACTGATCGGTTGACGGTGTATTACAGCCATGGAGAACCAAACCCTGGTGTGGCTCACGTCTTAAGGTGAAGTCTATCAGCCTAAAATACAAAGCAACTGAGCCTCTTCTCAGTAGTTCTGCTTTTATTCTCAACCAAAATTCACCAAATTATACTCTTCTGTTTACAGTAATCAGTTTATGATAGTAGACCGTTCTGTCTTACAGGCAGAAAAATTTGATTGTATATTCGATTATGCCGTAATAACCTACAATCATCATTTGCATGTGTGCCTTCTGTTGAAAAATATGTTTGTCAGAAAACATGACTTAGTATGTCTGAGTACAAAATGAATGATGAACTTGATGAACAGGAATAAAGTTTACCTTCATTAAGTCCTCCGGCATCTACAATATATGCAAATTTGAGTATGTGTGAATTTAATTTGGCGCATTACCCTGGCTACGAATCCATGTCAAGCAAGTGATAACAGAGTGTTCCGGTAATTAACAATTATTCTAAAAACGGACTACATGTACGCATTTTTGGTCGCAAGTGTTTAAGAATAGCAACATTTGTTTTATTCCAAATATACTGATTAAATTGGAAATGTTCCCGCAACTATTGGTTTCTGGTAAGTAGTAGGGGATTTGGTTTATTTCAGATTGAACATCACCCAAAACTGACAGCAGCTGTCGCATTCCCATAGACTTTCCACTCGGCCCCTTTCGAAAAGAAACACTAGACTCGAGTTTCGCTCTCATTAGAGCTCGTCAGTAGTGCATATCATCGCCACGCCGGGAGTTAACAGACAGTAACTGTGTCTCCATTTCGAGACGATCGGGCAACCTGATCATTACTCACAAGCGAAATTGGTTGAGTGTTCACATATGATGATTCAGTTGTGCCTAATTTGAGGTCAATGGCCTATTGGTAAACACGGTTGCCTCATGAACAGCG
>LUCH01003860.1:0-35848 GCA_013368495.1 Paragonimus heterotremus
ACTAGCCCTTATTACGGTCGAGGTCCATCTGCAATGCACTGGGATCAAAGGCATTCCAGATTTTTAAATCATCCGCATGAAGGAGGGTGTTGCTAGAAATAAAGTCGGGAAGGTCATTAATGTATATTAGGAACAACAGCGGACCGAGCACGGATGCTTCAGGAACTCCAGTGGAGCTCGGAGAAGGAGAAGATAGGTCCGATCCGGTTTTTACCCTAAAAGTTCTGTTGTCAAGAATAGATGTAATCCAGCCGAGAACCTCTCCTTGGATCCGATTGGCTTCTAGCTTATGTAAAAGTGGACCATGTGGGACACAATCGAATACCTTGGTAAAGTCGAGAAAGATAGCATCCGAGATATGGCCATTGTCTTTGGCGTCTGTCAGACTGTCCATGAAGATAAGCATATTCGTTATGCACGACCGGCAACTCTGTGATATTACCGACTCCCGGATACCGGTAAGTTGAAATATTGCTGTAGTCATCTCGAACACTTGTGAACACTTTCCTGTGAGTCAAATCCTTTTGATCACCGTAACTTGTTGGAACTTTATAAATGTTTCGTCTCATTCGTCCATTTCGTTATCTCCGATAACTTAGCGAGTTACACTCGCATTTACCCAGTCTATTCAGTAACTTATATTGACCACTACAAGTGCTTTCTGTAGTGATCTAGTGGTAGGGATAAGAGAATTTCAGCGATTTCAGCAATTTGTTCGCGGGTTCCAGATTGGAGGCCCAAGTCACCTGGATCCATTCAGTTTGTCCGTTTCCATGTCAGCGGTGTTCTTTTGACTTAAAAGGCAGCCATTGTAAACTGGGTATAGCACCGCTGTTGGGGGTTACAGAGAATACCGAACACAGAGTAAAATACTAATCCAGCGAAGCATAGCAAAACAATAATCCAACAACTTCTTAAGTAAGTGAGAATCTAATAACACTTTGAAGCGGTCCCTAGAAGAACACCTAACAACCTCCAATGGAAGGTCGCTCCAGCGGTTCATAACCCTATAAGAAAAGGACTGTTTCCTTTAGGAAGGTCATGGTTCGGAGTTTACAGAGCTTCTCGTCGTGACCCCTTCGGCTGTTATCAACCGCTGTGGTAAAGAACTGGTGCACGTGTCCTGCACCGAAGAAAAAGTGCGTGAGAATTAAGTCACCGCGGAGTCTTCGAACTTCAAGTGGATAATGTTCAAGAACTTCAAGACAAGACTCGTAAGAGAAATGCCGCAGGCCAGTGACCATTTTGGTGGCTACTCGGTGAACACGTTCCATAGCGAGTATGTCCTCAAACAGTGGTCTTATATAGACTCCGTAGAGCGATTGAAAAGCATGTTTGTCTATTCAAGGAAAGGCTCTTTTTATCATCTCAAGGGTCCCAAATCCCTTTTTGACTGTCATCTGGCAGTGATAAGAGATGGATAACCTAGTCTATAACCAAATCACTTGGTCTTTTTGTGGTCAACTTTTGTGACATCTGTTACACATCTTGCACCATGTATCGCGAATTTGTTCCCCGAGTCTCCTCCAAACGACAAATGTGCACACTTACTGTCGTTTAGAGAAAGACTCCTGTTTCCTGACCAGCCCTTAATACGGTCGAGGTCAGTCTGCAATGCACTGGAATCAGAGGCATTCCAGATTTTTAAATCATCTGCATAAAAGAGGGTATTGCTAGAAATAAGGTCGGGAAGGTCATTGATGTATATTAAAAACAACAAGGGACCGAGCACGGATCCTTGGGGAATTCCAGCGGAGATCGGAGGATGATAAAAATGGTCCGATCTGGTTTTTACCCTAAAAGTCCTGTTATCAAGAAAGGATGTAATCCAACGAAGTACCTCTCCTTTGATCCCATAGGTTTCTAACTTATGTACAAGTGGACCGTGTGGGACACGATCAGGTGCCTTAGCATAGTCGAAAAAGATGGCATCGGAGATATGGCCATTGTCCTTGGCTTCTGTCAAGTTATCCATGTAGATAAGCGTGCTGGTTGTGTATGACGGGTCTGGAAGAAAGCCATGCGTAGTGGAAGAGAAAAGTTTATTCGAGAAGAAGTGCTTAAGGATGGCGCGTTTCAGCAGGCGCTCCATTACCTTCCATAGGATGCTGGTGAGGATGATCGACCGAAAACTCTCAGGGGAATGACGATCTCCTGTCTTAAATATAGGTGTGACAATGACCTCTTTCCATAACTCCGGAAGAGTGCTAATCTAAAAAGTCTGTTTAAACAGACTATGGAGGAGCACAGCCCAACCGAGGGCCGCCTCCTTCAGGATCCGAGGAAGGATCGATCTTAAGCAAGAGATCCTGAACGTCGAGCACAGATAATTCAGTTGTCGGAAGTGGGTATTGGAAATTTCTCCTCGGAAGAGTCGGATGCCAGCTTGGCGGAACCAAACTGTAAACTGCTGACTTGGATTTTCCGAACACATCAGCAACCACCTGGGAGTTGAAGGAGGTTCTCCCGTCGGTAAGCCGCAGAGAAAGCGCCGAGGGCTTAGTTTTCCTCTGGCGACGCATGTACTTGAGGAGAAAATTTTCCTTCTCCCGGGCTACCAGTAAGCTTCTTATCTGTACTTGTTTGGTATGTTGATGGATATCCCGCCTGCATCTGTTTCGTACAGCGCGAAAGACCTCTTGGTCCTCCAGCTTGCCCGTTAGTTTTCGCTTAGGGGACAGACGAGAACGTAAATCAAGAAGACGATGTATGTTCTGCGGAAGCGGTGAGCGAGATAGGGACTTCCACAGTTTACGAGAAACGAATGCCTCATCAGCTTCGTGAATGGCATCTTCAAAAGAAAGATAGTTGATGTTCACTGAATTGAACGCGAGTTTTAGTGTACATAGGAATGCCTTCAGTGCGCCATAGTTGGCTTTCAGGGAATTTCTGAATGAACTCTTTGCTACGCATTTTGTGGCTAGCAACAGATTAAGTCGAAAGCAAGTAACATGTATTCACTGTGTTCTAGTGGTGTGTTGAAGACCACTCTATCTGCCAGATCAGCTTCATTTGTAATAACCAGATCAAGCAAAGAAGGTGTCTGTCCTGGACGGTACCGTGTAGGTAGCTCGAGATGCTGTGTCCAGGCTTTTTCATGGATAAACATTGCTAGGGATTTCGAAAATCCACAATTAGAGTCCTTATAAGAAGCAGCTACATAGTTGAGTTTGGGTGCGTTGAAGTCACCCATAATGAGAAGACGGGAGAAACGCTGGGTAGACGAGAGATAGTCTAGAGGGGTAAGAATGGCTTCGTCGTCAGATGCGCCGCACGACGGCTATCGATAAATAGCACTGACAAGGAGCGTGTCACAACCACGAAGCTGGAGTTTAAACCACAGTCCGTCACACTTCTCTGGGGAGGTAAATTCCCCAATGACAGTTGGTATTGGTATCTTCTGGCTTAGAAAAACAGCAATGCCTCCCACGCGTCCACGGGAGGAGTCTGTTCGGTAAAATGAGTAGACAAGAGCATGCAGTTCGTTATCACTTACGTCTGCAGAAAGCCATGTTTCCGTTAAGACAAGAATATGAGAACAAGTGTCGTGCACCAACTGTCTGATTTCAGGTAGTTTGTTAAAAAGACTCAAACAATTGGTGCACACGCACCTGAGGGCTACCCACTCATTTGATAGGGTGCAAAAAGAGACAGAAGAGCGCGAGGAAGAGCTTGAAAAAGTAGTCCTACTAGCGAGGGGGAGTGTGTAGACGGCGTCAGAGTTTCCTGAGCCCTCTTGGTGGGTTGCGGCCGTTTCTACACCGCCTGAGCATATGTGACCGTTTCTGTGGGAGGCTTCTTCCGTTTCTGGTTGCTCAGGTTTGATGGTTTGTGGACCGCCTCCACTTTTTGGAGTACTACAGGGTGGTTTGCAGTTTCGCACCCCCGAGAATTTGGGTGTGAGGTTTGGTTGAGACATAACCTGGGAAGAAGCGGCCGTGGCCCGGCAGAGGGAAATGCGGCTGGAATGAGCCAAGTATAAGACTTTCTAGAAGCTGGAGGTGACCCAAGGAGACTCACTGAGTTGTAAAGTTTAGGAATAAGGCAAGTTTGGGCGGAACCTTTTAAAGGTCTGATGGTTGGAGGTTTAGAGCAAGACTGCTGCTCTGTGGACTCTTTGAGGGCTAGTAGTTCAGACCTGTGCAGCCCCAAAGATGATTGGCCGTCCAAGGGGATGGGGGCAGTCGTCATTGGTGTAGGTGTTAGCACGTGGGTTGATCCATTCGGACACGCCGGTCTATTCTTAAAAATGGGAATAAGGACCTACACGTTGGCTTGAAGTTTGGGGTCAGTCTTGATGCGTGACCTTGTCTTATCAATCTGGGAGCTCTTCTGCCGCTCCTGCTATGAGCGATCCAGTGAGACTCCTTTCAGATTAGTATGACTTTTTTAACCGAACTATCTTGTCCAGTACTTCTCCCGTGCTGACCTTTCCGGGCAACGTCGCAAGAAGTCCAAGTGACTTCTTGGTAGCTTTGGAGCAAAGCCAGCTGTCTGAAATTAAGGTTGTTGATTCTGGAGGGAACGCGGTGATCAACACTGCTCTTGCTTGTTCACCTGGAGAGGGTGTGGTCGGGAATCGCCCCCACAAAACCAGCCCCCCTCCCGAAGTGCCTTGTCCCTCAGATTTGTCGCGGCTTCCTCAGTTTGTGATGTGGACAAAGCCCCTACTTTACGAGCAACGGCCACGCCCAGAAGAGCGAGCGCAATATACTCGTTTAGTGAGAACAGCTCTGGCCTCATGTCAGATCGAGCCGTCTGTGTTTCCACCGGAGCTTTTTCAACCGTGTTTATGTGCAATGTATTGACGTCTTTAGACGTCTTGCAACTATGCTTTAGCGTTTCACGCTTCTGTTCACTGGCGGCGGCGGGTGGCGGAATGAGTAAAGCCTCGGACGAAATGCAGCCTTCACGAAAAAGGCAGCTCATGCAGACAAATGGCCTTTTGACGAAGCCAGCAGAGTGTACTGATCCTCCTTGAGGCCGGTGCACTTGAACTGGTATTGATGTAGACATGTCTGGCAGTGCATACCGCTTTGGACAGTCTTGTGGCGGTCGAAACGGCCACATACACTCGATACTTCTGACCCACCGATGCCGCCGGATATCGTGCGTGTCACTGTGAAGGAAAGCGGGTGTTAGCATCATGCAAAGAACGGTGGGCAAAAGGAACGGAACTTAAGGCCAGGAAATAGTGGAACCGAATAGATATCCGCCAAGATAATAATAGGCCAATTAGATGCGTTGAACGGTACGATATAAACCGAATCTAAATATTGTTAACCAGATAATCTAATGCGGAACAGAATTAGCATGTTATTCAATAACCAATAACGGTAATCGTACGTAAATTTACGATGCACAACACGCCAACAGGAGAAAATTATGAATAGACAATGACAGCGAGAAAACTTGAATCAAAATTCTAGTTTACCGCGCAAGAGAAAGGGGTGACAAATCCTGGTTGCCCTAAACAGCAAGAGCAAATCATTTTTCCATTAGTGCAAAGTAGGAAAAAGGTTGCTCCAACATTTATCTAGCTCTGTTTTGGATACATTTACGCTGGAGGCCTCCATGATCTTTGCGGTTAATTTGTTTGTAGCGACTATAACAAACAATATCTTTGATAGTCGCATTCGCACTTACATTTTTGATGATTTTGGCGTTTTGCCTACTTTTGTTTTAGCCAGGCTACTCCACTTGTAATATCCGTCCCGGGGCTACAACACAGCTCGCTCCGTGGCCCGTTAGCTGGACGTGCTTTCTCTGTAAACTATTTTCCGGGATCGATATTGATACACAAAGGTTCACGCACTCAGTCTTCGTTTTTCATTGTCGATCGGTTTTCCGTAGTCAGAACAGACTGGATATTAATCTGTTGGACCAGTTCCAAAATGTTCCACGAGTTGACTACCCGGTTAGTGAAAAAGTTAAATCGGACACCCAATCGTGATATTGTTTTCTTGATTGTGAACCCATGTCCTCTCAAATTTCTGTCCTGACGTACCAAGAACAAACATGCCAGGGAACTTGCGTCGGTGTGGTGGGTAATTTTGTACACTCTAATAAGGTCTCCTCTTACCCGCCGGCATTCGAGCGAGAATAAGTTCAACGAGCTTAGTCGGTCTTGGTAGCCTAGACCCTTCATACACCACACCATACATGTGCCGGGCTTTTTTACTTTCTCGAGGACAACTATACACCTTTTTAGATCCGGTGACCAATCTTTGGCACATTGTTCCAAGTGGAGCCGAAATGTGGTCGAGTATAGTGGAATAAACACTGACATGGGTTGGCGATCGCAAGTCTAACCGGTATTACGTTCACCGTGCTTTTGTCGCGGCTGCAGCGCATTGGGCAGTTGGAAGAAGCATGCTAGTGATCTGAATACCCAAACCTCTCATTTGCTGTTTAGTTGCGAGTTCGACTGTCCGTCCATGTCCATCCCTTATATACCTGGGGTTCGACTGAGTAGCATTAGCAAGGATATGACTTTTGAGAATATTCAGTGGTAAGTCCCACCTTAATGTACATTCATAGATCTTTAGAATGTCCTCCTGGAGGACACCCGAGTCAGACGCATCTTCCACCAGTTTTATGTCATCTGCACACAGGTAACATGGACCGACCAGATTGTCGATCAAGTCATTTATATATAATAGGACGAATAGAAGGGTGAGGATTGACTCCTTGGGTACTCCACTTGACGGATAACCCTTGTCTGACAGTACTAATCTTACTCTCAGCCTGCACGACCTTCCAACTAGGAACGTCTGTGTCCACCCACAAGTCCTAGGGGAAATTCCAGCTTCTCGTAGCTTCTAGTCCAAAAGCTCGTGGTTGACAGTGTTGAAGACTTTCCGGAAATCTAGGTAGCACACCTCGATCACTTCCCATCTATCCAGCTTCTCCCTGGCCGTGTCTAAGAGCGTCAGCAGATCTACGTTCAAGAAAGGCATGTTGAGGTGCTTTGAAGAATTTCTGCTCGCAGAGAAATCGATAGATGTCGTCTCGTAATATGCGTTCAGAGATTTCGCTGACGACACTAGTCAGACTTACTGATGTGTAATTTCCGACATCCCACCGGTTACTATCTTTGAAGATGGGAATTATATTGGCCTGTTTAAAATCCCTCAAAACCACCCTTGTTTCTAATGTGTGATTGAGTAGTTAGGCAAAAGGCGACGTTAGCTATTTGGCTAGAGGTTTCAGGATAACTGGGTGGATATGGTCGGGTCCTGAGGGCTTGGTGCTATCTAGGTGGAATATTGCCCACTCATCTTCGTGAAGCCCAATGTCCTTAACCACCACGGCGACGCCCACGGTGTTAGAGTGAGGCTCGGGTGCTCCATTGTCTGAGCGATAAACACTTTGAACGTGTGTCATGAATGCGGCCGCTATGCCCTTGTCAGTCGTTATAATCTCTCCGTTATAGGAGAGTAAGGTGCCAGTTTCCTTTCTTAGGGAGAATCTGGACTGAGCATAACCGTGAAACCTCTTGGGGTTCTTCCTAATATCTCGTGCTAACTTAAGCTCATAGTTGAGACGAGCATTCCTTGCTACCTTCATTGCTCCGTTTCGGGCTTTTTTGATATCATGAAGGTTTTAAACCCCTTTTTCTGAGTATATGCTTTCCAGATCACATACTTGCGTTGGAAAGCTCTCTTGACCCTGGAGCGAACCCATGGCCTCCGACCCCTTCCTCCAACTTGTTTCTGAAGGACCTTCCTAATTTTAAGAACCCGGAGATTGTCAACTTAGTTTGCCCACTAACTATCGACATCCCCTACAGAAACTGTTGGGTTCCAAGTTATTCTATCAGCTCCTAATATCAGCTTATCGCGGCCGTTTCGGTGAAACAATTGCACTTTGTGTGCCTGTCTTACCAATAGAGAACATTGAAACGAAAAGTAAATCCTCACATGATCGCCACAGTCAACACATTAGTGATGTCATTGCTATGGCAGGTTATGATTAAATCGAGCGTTGAGGTTATCTGGCCAGGTCGGGATCTCGTAGCTACTCTAACATGTTGTGTTAGTGTGAAATTGTTGACTAGGTTAAGCAATTTGCCATCAAAACCTCCGCCACTGACAGATCCCAATCGCCAGTCGATTTTAAGAGCGTTAAAACCCCCCGAAACAAGGATGCGCTAGCCTGGTTGGCTACCTGATTGTATTGATTTCAGCAGTGCTTCACCTTCCTTTGGTCGCGCACCCGGACTTCCATGCACCACGAAGACTACCAGTGGGGGGATGGCGTGGAGAAGGCTGACGGCGGTTTGAATGCTAGCGCACCTGCAGTTACAGTTCACGGGTGATTGCTTTATGAAACTTTTGATCAAAAAGAACACAAACAATGACACGTCTCCAGTTCAGTTAAATTCAGCGCATGGGACAAATAGCGGGGTGTCCAGATTCTTGCGCCAATTAGCCCAAGGCCTTCGACTCTTTGATTTCCAGCCTTCCGATTTCAACGTAAGCTGTACTATTGCGGCTTTGCTGTTGTAATGGATCTAAACGCTATATACTATTCACTTGTGAATACGAAATCAAAAAGGTGGTGAAAATGAAAACGAGTGGCTCACAATAGTCCGTTGAAGTGCGTTGGTCTAGAACTCCACTATACCGAATGCAGTATCTAGTGGATACGATCTGTCATGTTGTTGGTAAGTAATCCTGGAGGCTACATCTGGGATAATTCCAACGACAGATAAATAAGGAAATTGGTCGCAATAGCCGGTTGATCCCGTTACCTTCAAACCCTCCAAAAATCTGTTTACCAGTGACGCTGAACGCAGAGATTACGCAAGGCTCGTGAACCGAGAAATGTGATCTGTACCTATTGATTAGTTCGATTCACTTGGGTTTAACGTCGGCTGTACACGCGAAGTTGAAGAAAGTGGGAGGTGTGAATAACAATGAGAATTATGGAATCAAAAATACTATAAAAACACTACACAACAACGGAGAAAAAGAGCGTCAGCAACAGTAAACACCTACGGAACCGTTGCCACTACTCGTGAGAGCTTATATATGTATCAGAACGCTTGCGAATAAGTTCCAGCCCACGAGTTGTAAATGCTTGTCCATATTCAGTGGCTAGCCGTACCTAGTAATGCACCCTACTCATCATTAACCCCATATGTATTAGTTCTCACATCCTATGCAAATCGACACATATACAGGCATGCACATCGACACTCGTACAGGCTGTCACGCACTGAGTCGCTGGTCTATCCTTGTGCTCAGAATAGCTTGTGCCCAACATACCTATTAAAAAACAACGAGAGAGAAGTTCCCAATAATTCGCTTGTGTTAGATGCAGATAAACGTGCACCCGTTAAGTTCACTTCTGTAAAGTTAAAGGTGGCAGTACACTCACCTTGTTGCATGGTATATAGTCTCAAACACCTTGACGTTAATACCAAATTCGTCAACTCTTAAATGACCCGAAAACAAGGAAATTTAGTGGACTAGCCCAATCGGAAAGTATAAAAGCGAATAGTAGATTCGAGGTGCAGTCATTGAATCGTTCACTATAGGCAATCTCGACCTATATGGGATAAAAGCGCCAATATGAGGAGACGCGCCCATTGAAAGTGTATTGCTAAGCAGAATAAATTCATACAAGCGGTGTTCATTTTGTACAAGGACAAGTAGTGTAGAATGTATAAAAAATAGGGCGAAGTATGAAAATATGTACAATGCCTCAAGGAATTCCCCCTAGAACGATAGAACGAGGAAAACGCTCGATAAAAATGGGGAAATGTCAAATGCGATACTCTTTTGAAACTTTTGGCCTCCTAACTGTTCGGCTTGAACCAGTACGTGGGAGATCAACAGTATTTTAGGCTGAAAATTTACGGGCTGTTCGTTATGCATAGGCCGGGTAGACTGCGAATCCCTAGGAGTTGGATCGACATCAGAAGCGATGGGAGGACCAAGATGGTGTTCGGGGTGAGCAAATTTAGGTCTATCAATACGCACTGTATCATGGAATACATCGAGATCGATCACAAAAAATCAAGGAATTGTTTAATTACATGAGATGTTCTGGAGCATGGTTCTTATAGGGGAGCTCTAACGGCGTCAAAACGCACGAAAAGGAAATCACAGAAGTCCTGGTTGGAATGCTTTTCTCTTGTTTGGTGTTTAACCTAGTGGGCTGGGGCCGGTTTTTCCCATAAATGACTTCAACTATTGCATGAAGGTCACAGTGTCAGAATTGGTTGGTATTCGACTTGTTGAACGGCTTACCAGGGAGGCGAAGTATCGAACCATAAGCTCAGTCTGCGTTCTCGCAACCGGTCTTTTTCAACGATCGATCGAATCCCAAGCATTTTATTTTACCGCCTCTGGCTAAGGTTGCACTTCTCGCGACCAAAAACGCGTTATCACGGGTGACGACCCCGGCACACATGTGTATAGACGAAAAATCTTATCCCATTTTACAAACGGATGCGTCCCAGTCAGCCGTCGGCGCAGTTCGGCGGCAGATCGTGGACAGCCAAGTCTAACCCTCACCATTTTTCTCCCGCAACCTTCAGCAAGTGCAAATGCGCTATAGTATCTTCGGTCGTGGGTTGCTGGCTATCTTTCTCGCTATTAATCACTTTCGTCACGTGCTGAAAGGTGGGTCTTTTGTTGTTTTAGCGGATCACAAAGCACTCGTTTATTCCTTTGACACCAAACCTGGCCGTTAGTTTCCGACGGAATGTCAACAGTTGGACTACGTCTCCTAGTTCACAACGGACATACGATATGTCGCAGGGCGTAAGAACACCGTTCGTCGATCTCTCGCCCATATTTACTTTAAGTGGCCTTCACTGACCTGACACCGTTGATTTGAGGGAGTTAGCCCGAGAACCAAACAACAATCCGGAGTTGCAGCAGTGTCGCAACTCTTCTCTCAAACTTCAGGAGTTACCTCTTGCCAGCTGCGAAGGCACAATCATATGCGATACAACAACAGTCAGCCCTCGCCCATTAGTACCGGTAAACCTCATACACTGATTTTAACATCACACGTCCCATCCCAGCATTCGGACCACAGCCAAGCTGATTTGAGACCGATTTACATGAACGGAAATCCGCCGGCATACCATCACGACCCATGGCATATTCGCTAATCCTCTTGCATGTTCCAGTCATGTCCATATTGACATAGTCGGGCCGTTGTCGTATCCAAAAGGCCATCAATGTATCTTGGCGTTCGTTGGCTGTTTTACCCGGTGGCCAGTGGCGATAACTCTCCCCAACACGAATGCCAAAACCGTTGCGAAGGCGTTCATGGACGAGTGGACCTCAAACTAACGTGTCCGACCACCTCTAATAGATGCACGCAATTTCGATCGCCGCTGTTTGGAGACTTCAATCAGTTATTCGGAGTCAACCACATCAAAAAACACTGCATACCATACGAACGCTTCGAACGCTTCCATCGTCAACTGAAGCCAACTTTAAAAGTCCAGCAAGACCGCTAGTGTTGCTTCGATCACTTACTCGTCATGATTAGAATTCGATCGACCGTTAAAGAAAACATCGGCTGCACGATTACAGAATCAGTTTATGGTACGAAATAGCGGCACAGCACTTAGTACGGTCAAGGTCAATCTGCAATGCACTGGGACCACGAGCATTCCAGATTTTCAACTCATCAGCATACAGGAAGACGTTGTTAAAAATAAGGTCAGTAACGTCATTGATGTATGCTACAAACAACAGTGAACCGAGCACGGATTCTTGAAGAACTCGAGCGGGGGTCTGAAATAGCGAAGGTAGGTCCGATCCGGTTTTTCTCTGAAAGCCCTGTTACCAAGCAGAGATGTAGTCCAGCGGAGGACCCCCCTTAGATTTATAAGCTTCTAGTCTATGTACCAGAAAACCATGTGGTACATGGTCAACGGCTTCAGCGAATTAGAATAACATAGCATCCGTGATGTGGCCATTGTCTTTGCCTCTGTCAGGCTATCCATGAAGAGCAGTATAATTGTTTTGTATGACCGGTGAAGGAGAAAGCCGTGCTGAGTACAGGGGCAAAAGTTATTTGAGAAGGAATGCTTAGGGATGGTGCTTCTTGGTAGGCGCTCCAACACCTTGCATGGGATGCTGGTGCGGTTGATCGGTCGATAACTAGCTGGACATTGACGATCGCCTGCCTGGCATTCTTCCGTGCCTGTGAAACGGTTGGTCCGAAGTGTCTGCCTAAACAGTTCATGGATGGTCACCGCCAAACTAAGGGCCGCCTCCTTCAGGATCCGAGGATGGATCGCGTCTGGTACCATTGCACTATAAGGGTCGATCTTGAGCAAGAGATCCTGAACGTCGAGCACAGATAATTCAGTTGTCAGAAGTGGGTATTGGAAATTTCTCCTCGGAAGAATCGGATGCCAGCTTGGCGGAACCAAACTGTAAACTGCTGACTTGGATTTTCCGAACACATTAGCAACCACCTGGGAGTTGAAGGAGGTTCTCCCGTCGGTAAGCCGCAGGAAAAGCGTTGAGTGCTTAATCATTCTCTGGTGGCGCATGTACTTGAAGAGAAAATTATTAAACTCGCGGGTTACTATTAGGATCTTTGACCGTACCTGTCGGCTTTGTTGATGGATTTCCCGCTCGCACCTGTTCCGTGTAGAGTGAAGGGCTTCCAGATCCTCTGACTTGGCTGTTAGCTTCTGCTCGGAGAATACACGGGAACGTAGGTCAAGAAGACGACGTGTGTTTCGCGGAAGCCATAAGCCGGTGAAGGGCTTCCATAGTTTGCGATGAACGAATGTCCTATCACCTTCTTGAACAGCAGCCTAAAAAGAAAGGTAGTTTGAGTTCACTCAACCAGACACACGTTTGAGTGTAGTTAACAATGTCCATAGTGCGTCAGTCTACATTCTGGAAATTTCTAGGTGAAGTCTGTCGCGGCGTTTTGCAACCAGCAACAGGTAGGCTTAATAGCCAGTAACATGTGGTCACTATGCCACGGCAGTGGTTTGGTGACCACTATGTCTACCAAATAAGCTTCCCTTGTGATACTCAGATCAAGCAGTGGGGGTGTTCGTTCTGGACGATGCCCTGCAGGTGGTTTGACGCGCTGTATCCAAGCTTCTTCATCAATCCACATTGCCGCGGATTTCGATAAGCTGCAGACAGAATCCATATTTGAAACAGCCATAGAGTTGAGTTTGGGTGCGTTGAAGTCACCCATACTGAGAAGATGTGGGGGAACACTGTTTAGACGAAAGACGATCTAGGGTGACAAAAAACGGCCTCGTCGTCGGATGCGTTGTACAACGGCATGAATGCTAGTCGTAGACCGTGGTTTCCTAAGCTGTCGTGTTCGGGAAAATTATTTTTCCGGAAAATATCGTTTTAGTAGCTTGGTAGCTGACGCAGAAATTGAAACTGTTGAAATCTGCGTCGTGGGCTCATATCCGTTTGTTTTAACAGATCTCTAATTGAAAACTACCTTATCGTAATTGTTTTTCGAAAATCGTTATGGCTGCTGTTGTTGTCGTCGGTTGCGTGTAGCACTGTTGAGACAAGGATGCTGGGGTTACTTTTAATTTACTTATTCATTTTCGTTGGTTGTTTAATATTTTATTGCCAGTTGTTTATTTTTGATTTGTAAGAAATGGCGGCAAATGTTTCTCAACAAATGTGTGAATATGAACACTTTTTAGGTACAGCTGATTTTTCTCATTACAACAGAACTATTACATTCGGTGAAACCTATATATTTGTCCCGCAGTGTGCATTTTCATCTTTTATGAAAAATTCGGGAAGTCTTTTCGCTCGCCCTTAAATGGCCGCTTCCAACTCGCTTCGGCCTTGAAGCACTATGCCGGCGAACTACATAACTGTCATTATATGTCATAAGCTTTCAAGCTGGAAGTGTGTCTCGGATATCATACTTTCAGCAGCTCACCTCGTCTCCATTCCAGCGTAAGTCATGATTTCACGGAAAAGGTGACAACAGTGATACCAACGAATGGCAAAGCCTGGCGAATATAGCCAAAAAGACACCACTTACCTGTTCAGTTTTTGTGCACTATTCCACGCTGAAATAAGTTTATAGACGTACCTTACGTTTGCTCTGTCTTAAAAAGCTTAGTACTTACGTTGTAACAACGGCTCGATTGTTGAGATTATAATCACGTTTTTCTGTTTAATTACGTCAGAAGTTGAATAAAAGCATACACTTCCACGTTGATGACACCGATTTTCATTATATTTTACCATCAACTCTCCGAAGTAACGTGGAACACAACTCTGCGTTATTTTTCCATTGATCCGCATGCCATTGAACTACCGCACATTCCTTACTTGAAACGAAAAACCTTCCAAGCAACAGATATCTAAGATTTCATGAACCGAAACACGTCACAAAACTTAGACAACTTCATAAGCCAGAAACTATTTCTTGTAACTAAAAGATAGCGGAGAAATTCACGGTCTACAGATTACACGCAACGACTTGGGACGGAATGACCCCGATCCACCGGAGGAAATGCGGTTGGAATGAGCTAAGTGTGAGCCTTTCTGGATGCAGGAGATGATTCAAGTAGACTCACTGAATTGTAAGGCTTCGGGATGAAATAATTATCAACGGGACTTTCTGGAGATTGAATGGTTGGGGGTGTGGGGCAAGATTGTTGGTCTATAGCGTCCATGGGAGCTACCGTTTCAGGCCCGTGCAGTTCCACGGACGATTAACCGTCCAAGAGGATGGGAGCAGCCGTCTCTGACGTTGTTGTAAGTGGCGGGTTTCTCCATGTGGAGGAACTGGTCCCCCCATGAGAATGAGGATGAGGACTTTTACGTCAGCCTGAAGTTTGGAATCTACCCTCATGTGTGACCTAGTTCTGTCAAGCTGACAGCACTTATGTCGCTCCCACAGCGAACGACCCAGCGAAACTCTCTACAGATTAACATGAATTTTCCATTATTTTAGTCGTTTTGTGCTAATCCTTGCGATTAGCGTCACAAGAATTCCAAGTGACTTCTTGACAGCTTTTGAGCGAAGCATGCCGGCAGAAACCAAATTTGTTAACTCTAGTGGGAAAAAAGTGCTTAACATCTCTCTTATTTGTTCACCTGGAAAGGATATGGCCTGAAACTGTTTCTACAGATCCAGCCTTCTCCACCTGAGTGCCATATACCCCAACATTGTCTCGGGTTCCTCAATCTGGGTTGTGAACAAAGTGACTGTCTTTCCAGCAACCGCCGCTCCTGGAAGGGCGAGCCCAGTATACTTGTTCAGTGAGCTCAATTCTTACTTCAGGTCAACTGAAGCTCTTCGTATTTCAACCACAGTTTTTCAACCGTCGCCATATGCAATGCATTGACATTTTTAAACTTCTTGCAACCACACTTGAACGTGTCTCGTTTCTGATCACTGGGGTGGCAAGCAGCTGGACGGGTACAGCCTCGGACGAAACGCAACCTCCACATAAACGCTCATGCAGGCAAGTGGATGTTTTGAAGAAGCCAATCTTCTGAGACGATAAGAATAAGAAATTATTCACTCCCATGAGTTGTCATGAGAGGTGCCAGATAAAAGCTGAGGCGTTTAAGCCATCAGTGCCGTCGGAATACATGGTCACAGCTACCATCGATACGCACAAGTTTATCGTCCCTTCGAAATTAAGTGAAACAAGTGTTCAGTGTGAGACTAATGTAGGTTTGGTTCCTGGAACGTATACTTTCGGATATTAAGATTAAATTTGTAAACAGATAAATAAAGTCAAAATGATTTTAAAAAGAGAACAATAGTAACAAATAAAGATCAATTTAGACTAGCCCAAATCCATGAGAAGAAAAGTACTTGGGAAACTCAACCGAATAAAACCTTCACAACAAGTCTGTGAAGAAAAACTGTCAGTTCTCATCTAGCCTTCTTTTGGACTTCGTCACACTATCAGAGAATTCTACACCCTGTGGAAATGTAGTGGAACAGATGTGTAGACTACAATAATTCTCGATACAAAAATAACGAGTGAAGTCAAAGACTGGACTCACCAAACATTGACAATGTTCGTGAGGCGTCCAATGACGCTGAAATGTATTCGGATTGTTCCAAGCCTAGCTGAGGATGTGAAGTAACCGAGCTGAAAGTTAATCCAACAAATACGATGTTTTAAACTGGATAGCAACCACCGGCGTCGTAGGGAGAACCAGTAAGCGCGTGTAGCAGAGTTTATTCGGAAACGTGTTGTGTTGTTGTTTTTTACTCAAGTCAAACAAAAATGTACAATGTGGTTCGATGCAGCAGTTGAGCGATGTTAGCAAAACGAAGTAAAAATAATGAAAACTGTACAGAAGCATGTTCCAGCAATTGATGACTCAGCATAGGTGGGAGCCAGTCTTCATCGGTGTAACAACTCTCTTTTCTGCAGCTTGAGCTTGTGGCCTCGGATGTGTGAATTCTTATGCAGACCGAACAGAAATTTGGTCTCAGCTCCGGTTATTTCCGCAAGAATCTTGAAGGTTTCTGTCGGGTCTTTTCTAACCCTTCTTCGTGAAAGACCAAACAGATCAAGCTTTCTTAATCTGTCTTCGTACGAGTTTTCTCATATTCCGCTTAGCAGTTTTGTAAAACTCACCTGTACTTCTTCAATTACTTTCACGTCTTTTACCACATGCGGGATCCAAGCCCGTACGCAGTATTCAAGTTGTGGCTTCATGTACGCTTTATAAAATGGTAAAAACACCTTGACGCGAACACGCTCTAATTTCTTTCCAGGCCGCTTCTGAACATTGCTTGGGGACTTTGGAGCACTCCTGTATGAACACTCCCAATTCCCTGGTTGCTTCTATCCTGCTCAGCTTGCTCTCCTCACCCTGCTTGCAAAAATACCTGACTGACCATGACCGTTTCCCAGCAAGCAGCTGAGTACACTCGTCTACGTCCAGGAATGTGTCATTCATTTGAGCACTTCTGAGCAGCATTCAAGTACTCTGACGTGCTCGTGCTATAAGGATTCTCTACAACGTAGCAGAGATACCTCAGAATTTTAGTGAGATCACTGATGAAGATTAAAACAATAGTTGTCCAAGCTCTGATCCCTGAGGTACCCCATTTAACACCACACCATCTGCTAACCTTTTCCCTGCTATATCCCCATGACAGATACTACTCCTCAAGAGGTCTTTCATCAACTCTACCAGCCTTGAAAGAAGACCAAAGGTCCTCAATCTGAGGACTGGCAATCGGTGATTCACTGAGTCGAATGCTTTCCTGAAGTCTATGTACCAAACCCCAACTTTTTCTTCCCTATCCAGCCTCTCCGTGATTTAATAGAGGAAGCAAATCAGGTTGGCGCGACAGGGCCTATATCTTACAAATCTATGTTCATCTTCGGGGAGAATATCTTCAGTAAGGTGTCTCACAATCCTACCATTAAAAGGTCCCCCCAGCACTTTCGAGACAACTGATGTGAGACTTACTTGTCGGTAGTTGCCACCTCGTGATTATTACTCCCCATTAGGGGTGCGTACAACCCCAGCCTTCCTCCAGTCTCCTGCAATGATGACCCTCTGTAAATTAAGATTAAACAACATAATGAGAGGCTTCTGTAAAACATCGCCGAGAGGCTGTAGTATCCTTGACTAGATACAGTCTGGCCCCATCGCTTTATTCACGTCTAATTTGTCCTATCTATCCTTAGCCCCTTCCTCTCTTATTTCATCTTCCTCCATCACTGGCTCTCTTGCAGTTTCCGGGTTGAGTCGCACTGCGGCAGTTCCAGATTCCAGAATACGTGTCGCCTGAGAACCCGGCGGAAAACCGCCGCTTTTGTAGTGGTGATTCAATAACATAGCCAGCCGTATCAACAATGCTACTCAGTCCTCTTCTAATGGCCCTTTGGCTTGGGCAAACTTAAAGAAAGCTTTATGGTCCTTATGATGGCTCTTTGCCAAATTCATTTCGAACTCTTTCTCGCATTCATTTTGTACTTCTGAATCTCTCTCCAGCCACCTTACACTGACAAAACCCGGTGTACACCCTAGACTGCTTGTATACTGTCCAGGCTTTCTTTTTGCGTCTCAGTGCCTATTCCACCCTACCGCTCCACCACAAAGACTTGCCTTCATGTCGACCACGTCTTAGCGGTGCACACGTACCAGTCAGTTGCGTGAGGTTACCTCTACTTATGGCCCAAGCTTCGTTGACATCGGTTGTACCATGACAATCTACCCAACTTAAATATTTCCCACCCCTACCTTATTTGTTGTGTATTTATGTTTCCGAAGAATCTGCGACATCTGACAGGAGGTGGCGTAGACATAGCGAAACCGCGGACGTACGATTCCATGGTCCCCCTCGCCCAAGGGTTTTTCGACCTTCAAGTCCAAAATGTTATTCAGGGATTTTGTTTTAACAAGGCCCAAAACTGTAGCAGGCTGACCGTCCCTCGTCCTAGCAACTTTATTGACTCGTTGAAGTAAAGCTTTCTCGTCTATGCGGTTCAAAAACGGCTCACCAAACGTGCCATTGGCAGCGTACACCAATCGCCAATCCACTACAGGAGTGTTGAAATCTTCTACAATAAGAGGTCGCTGTGACATGACCGCTTGACTTTTGATAACACTGGCTAGTTACCCATCCTCTTGACGAGGAGGAGAGAGGCATCTGTTAAAACGCAGGAGCAGCAATGTTGTTCTGTTTTCTGCCGTGGAACACCTCAATAATCGAATGTTTCCCACATTAAACTCCTCCTCTTGGTGCTGCGCTGTTAACAATAGAACATCCCTACCCATCCTGTTAACTTGTCTATCTACCTTGTGGATCAAACATCCCGGAGGGTAAATATTATCGAGAGATACATCCCCTCATAAACAGGATTCTTTAGCCACAACGTTATCCTTCCATCATAGTTCCCCTGAAGGGCTCATTCCAATTGTTCCCCAGACTATCAGCTTGGTATACAATACCCTCTGGGATTTCTCACAACCACCCCTTGTTTCAATCTCCTTGTTTTGAGGGATGGTCCATGGCTGGCGAATTACACCTGAGCACTCGCCCTGTTTTTTGCAGGAAGTTCACCACTCCTCCCCAGCTTCAAGCTAAACCATCCACACTCCCTACTTTGGGAAGCTTTTACAATGGAAGTAAATCTTCCGTTTGTCTTCTCTTCCCCTGCTACACGGGTAAGCGTGTTAGCCGTACCCGTGGCCCCAAATCCCAAATGCACGGTTGTGCCGAAATTGACAATCCAGTGTCATTTGGACAGCTAGGGCTCTTCCACTCAGCCGAGTCGTCCGGCATCTTCGTAACTCGACCTTTAGTAGCTATGCATTTATGTCCTGCCGCTGCTAAGATTCTATCTTGGTGGCTGGGGTTAGCGAACCCAGCCAACGTCGGTCTAGGACTGTATGTATTAGCTCGCCACATTCTCAACCTCATTATTCGTTTAGTAGTCAACACAACATAAAACATACAACCACCGTGTAACCTAACTAATTCAATATGTAACGAATTAGTCTGTTATTCAATAGCGAATAACAGTGGTTGTATGTTACCTTTGATGCACATGGTACCAATAGTGTAAAAGTATAAGTAGACAGTGACAACGAGAATATGCCAACTAGATTTCCCGTTGCAAGTCAGTGTTTGGAAACAGTACGGGTTTACAGAAACCAGGAATAAAAGGGAAAATAACGTTAGTGCCCGGGCGCATCTTACTCATGGGCGTTCCCAAATAGTTATTAGTCGTTCCTTGTAACCATAACAGTAAGTAGCTTGAATAACAGATTCAGGTAGCTTGTTCCACTGGCTAACGAATCCGTTCACGAACAGCCCAGCTCTGATAGATGTATGAGCAGCTGGTTTGTCCGGCGACAACGAGTAACCCATTCAATGAGGCATTATTCCTGCCAAAAACAATGCCCCTGATACATACGGATGAAGCCATGCAGAAGGTGTCTCCGTTCCGTGGAAAAAGGGTTGAGTTTCTTCACTTTGGTTACATGATCCATACCCTTAATGCCACCAACCACCATAGTGGCGGACCTTTAGATATTCTCCAGATGTTTTATGCAATTCTTAGAGTTCGCGTTTCGAACCTGCAAGCAATATTCCAGACGCGGTCTCAGGAATACTTTATGCAGTGCAATAACTGCACCGGAATTCATGAAAGAGTTAACTTCTCTGAGTTGAAACAGGGCCGCTCTGTCCTTCTTCGTAACAAACGTGCGCTCATCTGAAGGTTTGAAGTAGCCACAAAGACCGATTGCGAGAGTCCTCATTTCAGCCACCCAGAAAACCCAAGTTTACTCATTCACCTCCGAGAGATAATGAGAGACCTGCGTTCATCCGGAGCCGACCAAATGAGTGCATTTACCCAGGTTGAGTGAAAGGCCGCGGTCCGGTGAACCTGCGACCAGTTTAACTCATTCATCTTGAAATCCGATCGATCTGTATTGCAGAAAATCCCAACATAGTCAGGGAACCTGTGGCGATATGCATTTAATTGACCAACCAAGTCGTTAGTGTATACCGAAGACAGTAAAGCTTCCAGCACAGAGCCTTGTGACACCCAGCTAAGAGCACTCTGGACATCAAACACTCCTGCCTAAACGGACATTGTTGATGTCATGTTTGATAGAAAGCACCTGAGATTTTTTCTGGAAGCAGTCGGTAAATGAATGGGTCAAGTGCCCTGAAAAACTCGAGATTATGGAGTTCCGCTAGCTTCTCTGGTATCTAGCCCTTTGATTACTTCTTCTAGGGATCAAATAAGGTTCGGTAAACACGACCTCCTTTTCACAAAGTCACGCTGACTAGCACTCAGGCGGTTGGCATTAGATGTAGGGTTAAACAAGCGATCCTCAACGACCCTCTTACGTACTTTCAGTAGAACACAGATTAGGCTACTAAAGCGGTAGTTTGTGGCCTTCTCCATTATACCCTCTTCTTGAATACACATCACAGTGGAACCTTGCCACTCTCTAAGAAGCTGCCATTGGTTCACTGACGTACTGGTGAATGTAGCTAGCGGACGCGTCAGATTCTTGGTCCATGGAAGAATCGGAGCGGTGTACGTACCTTCCGACCCAGGGGCCATCGGCAACCCCAGTGACTAGATAATTGTTTGTACCTGGGAAGCTGCGGCATGAGGTTCTGCATCGCATTTGCTGGCGTTCTGATGCAAAATCTTGCTTAGTGTTTGGGGTAGTCTCCTCAATATGCGCTGGCAAACTAGCGTCCTAAATGATCCATCTTCTTATCATCAGCCATGACTTCACTCTCAACCGGAATGAGATTGCTAACGCGCTTACAGAGAGCACGGTCTGGTCGCACGTATCGGTAGACAAACCCTGGATTGGATTTGGCCCTCCAAGCCAGTTCTACCCCATGCCCTGGTTTACACTTTCTGTTAATCCTTGAGGCCCGACTACTGTGAAACCGAGAAATAATTCCTCCTGTGATAGCCCTTGAGTTTGAAACGTTAGATCAAAGTGACCTCCCCCTGCCATGTTTGCGAACCATAGGCGCTTAAGCTTCTGCTAACATAATCATAAGTGGCCTTGGCAATTTCCGGTAATCTTCCGCAGAAACTACTGCCTGAAGGTTCCCACTGTAACTTGCCTTTCAACAGCACATATAACTTGATCCTTCAGTCCGTTTAGCCAACTTTTGTTGTATTGGCTCGCACGCGCCATATAACTGTAGTTTCGTAACCACGTGGTTGCTTTTTCTCAGAAGAGCAGCCATTTCTGTGGCTTACCTCTGGTGTTCATTTCCGGCCACTGCAAGCTCAAGCAGCGAGTCTTCCTGCTTTGACCTGAAGCTGTTTACTGAACACGATGCTGCAGGGAATTTTTAGGAGGCATTATTGAAACTTACCGTCCGTTGAAAACCAACTTTTCCAACCAACCTCCAAAATGTTCAGGTAGCTCAGCAGCAGGATCAAACTTATTTTGCTGAAAATCCCAATCATTGTAATTAGTGACGTGCGTTCCCCCTCATCCGCAGCATTTATGCACAAAATACTTGTGCACGAGTTGTTGCATCGAGAAAGGCATATTTCATCAGTGACAAAAGTAATCAGTCTTCAGTTCATACTTGAGCCGTGTTTCTGTGGCGCATACTCATCCCGCGCTGTTGCCTCAACGGCGGACCCAGTCCATTTATTGCCTATGATACATGCATTTATATGTAAGACGCCCATCCATTTATCCCGGGAGCACTTTGTTGTCCATGGGTAGAGCCTTCGGGACTGGCACCCGAAGGAGTCACCAGTTATATGATAATATGTCAGGGATTTTATTCTACATCGTCGAGCACATGCTTTTTTCTGAACGGCTGATTGGTCCTCTCTCCAATAACACAGGACTCCAAGCACAGATGAATGAGCGTCTGTCCATTGTCGACTAAAGATATTTTACTCGTTTCGTGTTATAGTCGCCCCTGATAGCAGTGACGTAAAAAATTGTGATCGCTTCTTTGCAGATTTTAGTGATCCGCTAGATCGCAGACAGATACTGAGCCGGATAGAGTGAGTCTGTCCGTTCCGATATCCAGAGCTCATTGTTTGAACCTAACTTTGCCCCTTCTGTGGTCAATTCGGAATATCGAAAAAATCCCTCTGTTGTCAGAGTCAAATGATAATTGTGGTCTATTATTGCCATGTGCACCGAAATCATTGTTCGCCTACTGCTGCTAATCAACCATTACCGTGGTGCTTTCCTAAATATCGTACAAACTTTGTTGTGGCTTCTTCTGAATTTCTCAGTATTTTTCATCATGCTCGCTTCTTAGAGAAACTTGCGTCTGCCAGATTCAGCAGTGCTGGAATTCATAGGATATTCACCGTGGCAGAAAGCGGTTTCGGTCGCTACGAATGCAAAGTATCCACACAAATTGAGTTACTGAGGCACTCAGTGAATCAAGAGCGGCGCCTGTAAGGTTGGCATATCCGTGGTTTCTATGGGCGCGGGTAAATATGAATAGCTAAGCTTCTTAATGTAACTCTTCCGGTTACTGTACACTTTTTATAAGCCCAAGAACTCCTACAGACTCAAGCGTCCTTTTGAAATCTATCTATCAGCACTATGCCGTGGACTGTAACGGTTGATCGTTGATCGCTCTATCAACAAAGGTAAGAAGAAAAGCTAGAATGCAGCATACCAGTAATAAGAGGCAATATCGTTTCAGGTAAACCCCTTCTCTGCTAGACATAGTCATCACTAATGGGCCCCACCGGGTAAAGAGATAATCCAACCGCCACATGTGAACTATCACCAGGCCAAACTCCCCTTTGATTTTATTTGCTACTGACGGCATAAAACAAGATTCTACGGTTCGAAGGTCCAAAAATGGCTGATTTTAACGATCTTAGAAGCTAATTGGGGCCACCTCCTGACTGTGATTGTGCGCACCGCGACTATCATACGGTTCAAGGCGGAATTGTAAGAGCTGACGAATGGCCTGTATCCCGTGAGTCCTGCACTTTCTGTTCTCAGCCACCGTTGGGACGGGAGTACGTTGTCCCACTAATGACCGTTCCTATTTATTCGCGAAGGCTAACCCCTTAATTAATTCGGAGGACCTTAGCACTTTAAGGAACATTCGAATTAGGTGCAATGGGGGAGTCCGTGAACGCCAGGAACTTGCACTAGAATAAGTCCGGTTCGGATCTCATATCAACAACAGTCTCGCTTGACTAACCATATAAGTTAAGAATGAGTGAGTCGTTAGCTGTTCACTTGCGATTGTCAACCGGAAGGAATTCAGGGAGTACTACACCGTGTCCTCCAACATGCCGTTACCAAAATGGTACTTCGATCTGTCGCTGCCAACCTCTAGGCAACCACTTTGCACCAGATGATGAAGACCTCCTATACAGGGCTAATACATATTGTGCAGTGGGCCCCGGTAGGACTTGCCTTCAGTTCCCCGGAAAAGTAACTACTAGTTTAGCACAGCCACTCTACAAACTGGTTGAGCGGACACTCCAGGTTGGCCTTCACTATAATGTATAGAAGAAGGTGCGCTGACGCATATCTTCAAGGTAGACGTGAGGCACTTCTCGGCCAACCAAATTTAGTAGCGTTCCCTGCGAAATAATTGAGCTCTTACCAAAACGATTCACTTTAAGGTACTTACTATCGGATGGTGTTTTATCCTCAGACCAGCGTGTCTGCCATCTTAGCCGGTCAACCGTTGCACACGCTAATACTCACAGGCATTCCGGAAAGAGTCAAGGAAATTAGTCTTGTCTCAGATGCTGTCAGCGATTTCTCCAAGGTTTTCGATTGTGCACCTTTTGCATCCTTCAGATATAAGGTGAACGCTTATGGTGATAGGGAGGAGCTAGTTGTTGGATTGCCTTTTTCTTTTTGGAGGTGAGACTTTCAACACTGAGGCCGGACAGGACCATTTACCTCCCTTCGTAATGCGCGCGAGAATGCCTCAATGGGGCTTCCGTTATTTTTAAAGCACATGAGCGACCATGAAGAAAATAATTCTAACAACGCTGTTCATTACGCTGATGAATTAAAAAGCTGGAATTCCTACGATCCTAGTTCAAAACAAATTGGTCACGAAACTATTAAGCGCCGGTTAAACGTTTGGGGCTTGTCTCTAGAGGGCACGTGGTGCGCCCACGTGCCGTACGATGCGAAATCTGACGAAACCTTTACGATTCCTAGTTTACTCAGCAGGGTAGATACGTCAAAAATCTAAGTAAGAGAGATCCGGACGAAAAAGCGTTTCAAGCGTTTCGCGAAGCTTATATAAGACAGACGGTAAAAAACATTGATCAGCCGATTACCAAGCTAGTCACCGGCCTTAGGAATAGAGTGTACGTGTCGCGATCCCGAATTCTTTACCGGTATCCCCTCAAATACTGACGGCCATACAGTACGCTGATTTTCATGTATTTTAGTATAGGTCTTGCAGAACGGTTTGTCATGGTAACGGCTAAAGCTACCGACGGTGACATCCCAGGTGACTTCATAAATTCTGATGTTGAACCCTCTCAAACAACAATTTTCCGTGTGTTCATTAACCGCCGGAATCATATCCCTTTTGAGATCATTAATAGTGTTTCCAGAGGTCGTTTTAAAACGCCGCGGGATACTTATTTACTCAAAATTATTATAGGCATGATCTTGCTTCAATTTCAGTCGTGCCATAACCTCCAGAATTGAGGCTACCACCTGTTTTTAATTAGTCTTTTAGATCAACACACGCTCACTTGATACCGAGCAAGACAAACCTACCGGATCCGGTTAACTTAGATTTCTAGCCTTCAACCAGGATATTATTGACGGAACTCGCTGAAGCGACATAAGGCATCATATGTGGCTGCTATCTAACATCCTTCTTCACCGCGTGAGCTGTAAAGTTAACGGCTAAGCAACGCTGTGCCTCCTGCTGGTTATGGGGGTACAGTGGAAAATAAACAGACGAGGAAAACCTATACCTACGGATGTAGAACTTTCCTTATGACAGCATCTCCCGTTATTTCCTTGGTAGGGAGTGCACTAGACGAGTACTGACAGACTTCTGAAAGCTGAAATTTGACTTGCAGTCCTCGGCCGAATGCACACTTCTTAACATTCTTACCGTTGCAACCACCAGGACCGCGGCAGCCCCGGCATCCGCACGAATATTACTTTATGTGGCAATTATAAAGGAACTAACTATCAAAAAGAGAACGCGTTTTATAAGGACACTTCTTTACATCCAGCTAGATCAGCTTTGGCACCGTTTCCTGAATGTCGCAGAAAAGGCATTCGCTCTCTGTAACGATTCACGTCTGACCGTTGAGTTACGCGTAGCCCAAAGGCGGATCCACAAAATGAAAACAAGATAGGATCCAACAATTTGTATCGTATTATCAAAGGAATGCATCAGTGATTGCAAAAAACAAACCTCAGTCGTTCGCGACGATAGTCTAGTCCAGCAAAATCACTAGTTTCTCCACAGGACCAGCAAGGTCAAAGGTGAGCCGTCACGCCAGTAGATCAGAACAAGAATGACAGCTCTCGCCGCAGACGTTTAGTGACATATTAATTGGGTAAAACAAAACGGGATGGTTGAGGTGATGGGTGAAATTGTCAGATTAGTGGGAAAATTATGGAATGCCAACGATGGGGGCAAATTTTCTCAGTTCGTCGATCAACAAATTTACACGCTGCATGCTAAGGTAGCTGCACGCATTGAACCACGACCGGCATGTGTTTGCTGAAAAGTCGGCGACCATGTTTTCTGTCTTTATTCGTTCTGTTCTAATTGGTCCCTCTTCTTGCACCTGAATTCTCCTTGATGGAAGTTGCGATCCTTTCTTGCAAAAACTGAAACGACTGCTCGAATTGCGCACGCGGCAAACCATTTCATCAGGAATGTCAATCCCGAGGTACTATCAAAACTTTACAGCGTTTACCTGCGAGAACTTATTCTCACCTAGATATCTCATCCCGACTTCCTACTGCCGGATCTTTGTTTATGTAAACCCTGGGTTCCTTTAGGCCTCATCGCTCCGTCACTAAGTGAATGTTGTATATGGTGTGTTCGTGTGAGCTCCTGGTCTGCGAAGCTGTAAGGTTGGTGGACTCAATATCGCCAGACATCGCGAGTATACTAGGCTCGGCTAGCAGAACCACATGACGTCCGGGATCAACAGTAAAGTCTAACGAACAGACCCCCACTAAGTTCTTTCTCCGAAGAATACCTAACCAAAGTAGTTTATTGTGATAGTAATGACCTTGGGGTAATCTGATATGCTAAAGGATGTGTGGAAGACTTCCTAGTATACCAGTCAGCATTGTACATAGGACGTTTACCTATCGTCCACTTGACTCATTCAAAAGCGGTTGCTCGTTTTCAGGTATGTTGGTTTATGCGCTCGACAGCCAGATTCCTAACATCTCCAACTATTGCTGCGCAATGGTCTCGTGTAGCCCTCCACAAAACCTACCGTACTTTTAAAATACGTTTTGTGCATTTTATTTGTTCTTACAGTCATTTTGCGCCAATTTCTTGATGCGTATAACTGGGAAACGCTATATCAATGCACATACGAAAAGAACCGTAGCAATTACCTTGTTCCTAATTGGTTGAACTCTTGGGGTTGAAGTCGATCCCACCGTCTCTTTTCTGACTTACCTCATCGTGGATGCTTCAAGCTTCATTCTCGGGCAGTCACTATTTGCAGTTTATGTCACCCACATTTCACAATTAACCCGTGTGAACTCACTGTTATCTGCGGTTGACTTCAAAGTTCCGAACCCAAGCAATCTTCAGCGTTCTTCAAGGAATGGTCAGAAGAGTGGTTTTCTAATAACTGACAACAAGTGCTTAGGCGTTTGGGTTTGGCGATCGTAGAAGCATGTCCCTGTTATATACATGGTACATACACTTTCAGGCTACAGCCGCTGAATGTGTAATGGGTGCCGAAGTGGACGTCAATAAACCTCAAGGGATCTGACGGTCGTACTACCTGGCCTTTTTAGCATCACGAAGGTGCTGCCAAGAAGGTCCACGTTATATTGACCACGACAAAATGGACTGTCATGTAGATACACTGAATTCTTCCGAGTACTTCGTGGGATCTACGTCCGGCCTGGGTCTGTATATGCTAACACAATGGTATACACTAGCTTCGATGAGGGCGTGTTCTGTGAACTGTAACCAAAAACGGCAAAACGCCTTCGAAAAGCAGCATGAGTCTCAACAAGAACGTCTTGGTCTTTACTTGTTCTAGTACCGAAGACTTCTGGGCGTCCTATTTCTTACTTTTCCTCTTTTCTTTTCTTGTCTCCAACAGATATCAGTCAGTTTTGTTGAACGGTAGTTCACTGGAATATGCTGCCTCAGTCACCTTCATTCTCTTCAGCGGTTGAATAACGTGGTAAGCAGCTTCAAATCAGCAGCCATAAGAGACTTCGCGTGAATGGAGAATAATCTCGTTGCATCAGGAATGGATGGGGCTGTTACCGTAGTGTTCACTATAACAACTAAATATGCTGTCCACAGAACTCATATGAACCTTGCGGATTGCGTATCGCCTCAACAGATGAGACTAAACACACATCCTTCGCTACCTGGTCGTCTTCGTCATCTTCAATTAAAAATAAACGTAACAAAATTAGGGACTACCAGGTTTCTCTGATGAAATAATTTCATTCTCCAAGGTGACAGGGATAGCTATGGAGGAAACACCGGCAAAACTGATGCCAAGTCGTTGACGTTCCCGCCGTATTCGACGATATATAGTGGTACGACAATGCAGCCTTCGCCCGGAACTCATGGTGCGTCAAAAGTTTATTAACCAGATGGATTCAGGGAGTATGAAGATCAAATAATGAAACACCTAGGTGAAACCTAGTCTTCAGGCCAAGTTGTAGCTTGTCTTCACTTAACAATAAAAGTAGGTTATGTCACACAAACATTCAAAGTGACGTGACATACTGTTATCTAAGATCGTCCATAAACCGTCCCAAAAAGCAACAGTGTGAAAACCCACCAAACAAGAGGCACGTGACAATCAAATGACCTAGAGCTGTCGAAGTAACCTGAATAAGCAAAATTAACCCCCAATTGGCAACCACCTATTCCGCAGTCAAATATCTATCTATTGAAATGAAAAATGCCATTCTTAGATTATTCGTTATCGTTATTCAGTCACAACAGAGGCCCCATGATAACGTGCCACTCACCGAAGCTTCTCACCTTTGGTTGGTCACTGGAGTAGAAAAGACAGGCCAACACCTGGCCCACTCTTGGACAACTTGGTCGAGTCGGCCACGTGTTTACTGGGTTGTTTGATTAGTGTTGACGGGTGGCCCTATGCTTCATTATATCCCCTAAGAATAAGCAGTGTTAACCGTTATTGTTCTTACACCAGCAACCGTAGCCGCTTCCATTACTATTATTCAATTTGGGCGCTGTACGTAGCAAAATGTCAAAACGAGACATTGTCCTCCATATTCCTTGTTGAGTAGCTTATAATTCTTACCATTTCTCGATGCGTGAACAATCCTTCTGCTCCGACCCAACCAGTGATCATTTGTCTGAGTGAGCTCAATTTCGTTTTATCGTCTCTCATTACTGAGCGGTGTCTAGTTGTCAAATTTGTTGTACGGACACATACTTTATTCAGTTTCTGAGGATTTTTCACAGTCAAAGTGAGATATTTGATTTTCATGTACACTGATTCAACTAGTACAGTATTGAATCCAGCTTTCACGAGCGCCTTCTCATTAACTGAGATAGATTATCTTCTCTGCCGTTGGATGTTGAGAGATCGGATCGACAGATCACACGTAACTTGTTGTGAACTGGAATCGTTGGCGAACGACCCAATAATGTGAGCTTGCAATTTGTGCCTGAGTCTACGATGTCAGTCACAGATTGAGGCCTTGCGTAATGACTATAATAAACGATGTTTTTGAAAGTTGGATTCACGTGTACATTTTTGGCGATTTTGGCGTTTTGCCTACTTTTGTTTTAGTCAGGCTACTCCACTTGTAATATCCGTCCCGGGGCTACAACACAACTCGCTCCATGCCTCGCTGGCTTGACGTGCTTTCTCTGCACACTATTTTCCAGGGTCGATACTGATACACAATGGTTCACGCACTCAGTCTTCGTTTTTCATTGTCGATCGGTTTTCCATAGTCAGAACAGACTGGATATTACTCTGCTGGACCACTTCCAACACTTGGTGGAATTGAGGGAGACACAAACTCAGATGCGACCACCGTATTTTGCTCCCTTCAAGGTACTGATGGAGGAACACATTTCTTGACTATGTAACTCACCTGTATGATGTTTTAGGATTGAATCAAACTAAAAATAGCAATTTGTGTGCAAACTGATACGCTTCAAATATTCGTAAAGTACTGAACTGCATTTTTCCAAACAAACCTTTGGAATGTTTTGATTACAAGAATTCCGCTATAATCCAAACGGTTGGTTGTAACCAAAATCGCGTGCACCCTTGCTCTTCTTGTTCGATGTAAGCCTTAAAAACAGCTGCAGGGGTATCTTTCGCCCGGCTTTCGCAAGTACGATACCCGTGAGTCCACTATGTATAAAAATCATGAAACCTGACGCGCGTTATTAAAGATCACTAACTGGCGACGGTTTGCAGTCTTCCGGAGAAGGGTGGGGTTGTTGGCAAGTCTGCGAAGGCGTGTCGTCCCTGGCGAGATAAACGTCCGTCGGTGTCAAGTAGTTCATACCTGCTCGCGTTTCAATTGACTTTGAAGTAACTGACTGAACGAGCTCGAGGGTTTGTGTGAGTTGTATTCGTGCGATCAGATAAGCTGCAAGTATTCATGACGTTAGACTCTGCTGCTGATAACGACTTCAATTCGACAGTTTTAGAATGCGATTAATGTACTTTTTAGAGGAATCCGATGACTTCATTCTGATGGACCTTAGTGATTTTCGGAGTAAGACGTGCGGCCAAAAGTGGAGCGCAAAGTCGTTCATAACGCAGATAAAGCTTTTATTTTCGTTACCGTGCTCTACAGAGCTGAGGCTACCAATGCAGTTTAGGATGCATATAATGAATCAAGTTGCTGTTAAGTATTTGCCGGATATTACTTTCATATACTGAAGGTAGTTTTCTTCAACATTTCGCAATTGTCCCTTTACTGGCCCACCTGATACAATCAAGCTGATAACGATAAGAGAACTACAAGGCACCCTAGTAGCACACTGGAACACTCAGCCGTTCCCTGAGTGATCTTTGAGTGTTCCAGTTGGAACACTCGCCAAAAACCATTAATAGACACTCTATCGCACTCTTGTGACTAATGTCGGCTTTAGCAAATTCGCATTCTATCAGAGAATCAATCATAACTCGTTTTTGGCACAAGAAACTTTTGTTTAAACTCATCAATAATCTCAATTTCACAGCGCGCCAAGGCGGCAGCACGTCCATATTGGATTTCGCTGTGCACCTTGATATGTGGTGTTTTCGCCTGCAAGTTGGGTCCGTCAATGAACATGGCTGACAAGTTATACATACTGATTATTCTGAAGTAAGTTTCGAGAATTCCCTGATGAGATTGTTGTATCGTTTTTATTAGGTGAGATATTCCATTGCCTGCAGGAAGTGGATTTTGCACAAATTCAACGGAGTTTCCAACGTTATCCCGGATGCATTCATGGATGAATGGTTCATTTTCTGAAACAACTGTAAGTTCTCTATCAGACTGTCCGAATGAGTTATGGTATCTTGCTTATTAACGGAGATATTCCACTTCTAACGCGTGCTAGTAATCTGTTTTTTACAGATTTAAGGTCTTGAATGAACAATACGCTCTTGCGGATGTGAACGAAGAAGTGAATGTTCATTTTAATATATTGGACTACTTAGTAACTGCCCGCAATCTTTTTTTCACTATAAAAGTTGTTTAATCATATCGGTTTTTTCACTCATTCGAAAATATATGAATTTCGTTGCCGGTTTCATGAAGGTAAACGGTAGATTTAACCATCGTTGGGTATATTAGGCAATCTAAATATAGGTGGGATTCCGACAAATCGTATTATGGGGCTGCGCGTAAGTTTTCTCCCGACCGTTCCCTGAGTGTTCTCGAAGTGTCTCCTGAAAACCCTCAGGGATCACTCAGGGAACGGTCGTGCTACTAGGGTGGCTATGTGAAAGAACTCATGTACAACTCCCGAAGTGGCAGGATTGCAAGTCAGAAAATCCCACTTCTAACACAACTAACTCAATAATGTGGCGTTCGTGAAATAACCCCGAAAGAAGCATGCGGCAATTATGGATTCCGCGGGGATTGGTCTTGGAGACATTTTGGCGTGAATCCTTGTTTACTCAATGTTTTTGGAAACGTCAAAATCGACATTTCAGGCAAAGTACCTACAGCTCATCAAGTGTGAATAACCAATGTTAATGAGAAAATTGGAATACATACGCATAAGTGCCAAAAGCACTAGTTTGGTGATACAAACATTTTTCAACATTTTCGCGAATATAACGCAGTACTGGTGTTAGTCCAGTCTCTTCAGTCGTATGAATGTGTTCAGTACAATTTTCCAGATGAAATACGTCATCCCGCAGCCTCAGAATGCTCAATTTTTGATGTTTTGGAGGCACGGTCGAGATGGAAATATACGACTATATGACGTTGGCATTGTATTCCAACAAGAATACTAACGTATTTGATAGTTAAAAATTTGACATTTCCACCTTCCTTGTCCATACGGTACTAATACTGTGCTTAAAACGCTTTTAAAGAGAAACAAATGTCGGAAGAAATACAAAAAACAAAAGCCATGGTAACTGGCTAAATTACAAAGCAAGGCTCAGCGCCTGGCAAAATACCGCTTTGAAGCATGCCTTGCGCGCAGGGCGCAGGCAGTTCCGAAGCATTTTTACTTGTATGTTCAATCCTAGGGAGCCTCCTGACAAGTAGGAGATACGATGACAAACGAAAGTAAACCAGCCACTGATGAAACTGAGAAAGCCAACCTCCGTGAATTTTCCATGGGGTTCACACGAGGGACGATGGCAACAATATTCTGCTAACACTGGTGGAGTCCAGCCTTCGCAGCATAATTAACAATGTATTTCTCACTGAGAAAGAGGTTAAGAAGGTCCTAGGCTCCCTTGAGCCTTCAAAGCCCGCAGGAGCTGATGGCATCCATCCAGGCATTGTAAAGCCATTAACGGAAGTTCTTCAGTGTCCACTAAGGAAGCTGCTTACGACTCCCTTAAGGGAGGGGAAAATCTTGGATGAGTGGCACGTGGACACGGTGGTCGCTAATCATATGGGAGGCTAGCGAGATGAACAAAATTATTACAGACCAGTGAACCTGACAAGTACAGTTGGAAAATGCCTGGAACGGCCAATTAGGGACAAGGTTTCGACGTATCTTGTTGATGACAGTCTTCTTAGCATTACACAACACGGTTTCCAGAAAGGGAAATCTTGTCTGTCTAACCTCCTGTGTTTCATGGATGAGGTCACGAGACGATTGGAAAAAGGCCGGAAATTGGAGGTTTGCTATTTGGATTTCAGCAAAGCTTTCGCTTCAGCAAATCACCCTTATCTTATCCACAAAACAAAATGGTTTGTTATCTTTAACTTAGTGACTGGCTTGGTGGACGGTTTCTCACGTAACATGGTTTTTAAAGTGAAGTCGGCAGCGGACTCTTCGAGGTAGGCACAGTCCATAGTAACGTTCATTAAAGATCCGATTTTGGTCCTCTCCTGTTCCTAGTGTCCGTTAATGTTCTAGTGAGTGAGCTTATCCACCCGTGTTTTGTATTCGCAGGTGATGTCAAGATAGCAGGGTCTACAAGTCATGTCGTCTAAACGCAGGATGTAAAGGCAGTAACAGAATGGCCTCTTGGATGGGACCTTCCAATGAATGTCGTCAAGTGCCAGATGATAACTGGAAGCTCTGAACCCCCGGAAGTACCCGATCCCCAGGATCCATTCACCACTGAATGCGTAGGAAAGGCCCAAGGCCTGGGAGTATTGACCAAAAACGACTTCAACCCATCAGCCCAATGTGCAGCAGCTGCACACAGAGGCCGCAGTGAGCTGTTTAGACTTAAGCGAGCTATATCTAACAGGCAGCCGGGAGTAATCCTGCCGCTATACAAAGCCATTGTTCGGCCTCACCTGGAGCACTGCATGTGGGCGCGGGCTCCATACCTACGTAGATATCCAGCGCATTGACAGAGTACAACAAGTCGCAACTCGAACGATTATGGGATTTAGGGGTAAACCTTATGACCGATTGAGCTCGGATTGTATTCCGCGGAAAAGAGAAGAGTGAGAGGTGATCTTATCGAGACTTTCAGAATACTGAAAGGCAAAAGTGGAGTAAAGTTCACTGGCTTGTTTGTACAGATATGTCAATAAGCCATCACCAGAGTTGACACTCTCCGAATGAAGAAAAGTAGGGCTCGTTTAGACGCACGAGCAAACTTCTTCAACAACCGGATAGTAAATGTGCGGAAAAAGCTCTCAGGTGAGGTATTCCTCAACGATACTGTGATCTATTTTGAAGAGCGTTTGGATAAAGTGTGTCAGGCGATCTTTCCGGATCTTCTTTGGCACAGCGGACAAGACTTGGCAGGTAGTGGTGGTATGCAGGAATGTGGCGGCGTAAATGCTCGTTTTTGTCTTACAGTCAGCGTTTCAGGTTATATCTGGGGCAGGGTGGCCGTATACACATAATCACATGCCGTAGGTAGTGTAACACAGGCGTGCATGGTCAAGCCTTCCACTGAAATGTGCAAAGTGAGGAGCACAGGTGCTCCGGTTGAGAGTGGAAGATGGCATCATCCTAGTGTTTTCCGGGCGTTGGTATTGATGAATTTCTCAAAGTGGTCACCTATCAACCCGTGAACCCTTCGAATCCATGCACACTCTCCCCTTTTCCGGTCTCACGTACCGTGGCGTTTTCATATGGTTGGGGTCTCTGCTCGGCACAAATTAGCAACCTCCGATCAGGAACCAAACTGCAAAAGCGTTTAAACATCGTCGCCCGGAGACCAGGGGCGGCGGTGCCATGAGTGGCAACTAGAACAAGGTGCATTCACTCCCACACCGCTTCCTATTCAGGGGTTGTAGGTTTGAAGCAGTTCTATTCTCATTAGTCACACTCCACCTCACTGCTGAGTCCCGGGCTGTCTACCGGTGTGGCAGAGAGGTCCAGCCAACGTGCCCCAAAAATAATCCACTCAGTCGCAATAATGCTACGCGCGGCATCAAAAGATAAACTCTCAACTAGGTGCCATCGTGAATACAAAAGGGGGTGCAGAATAAAATTGGTTATAAGTGGTGGGTCTTGGTTTGTGCCAGAGATAGAATCAGGCCTATCAATGTCCGTTTATAACAATTTGAGTTGCAGGTGACCAGTTACTTTTAGTGGTGCAGTTTTTTACACGCTTTTTTATGGGGTAAAGGGTTGATAGAGTTACCTGCTGTTTAGAAAAAGCCTCCCTAGTTAGTAGAATGTGTTCACTGCTAGAGGAAGCTGAAGGCCAAATACGTCTGTGGCAGCCTAACTAAGGAAATCTGCTTTTCTGGTGATCCTACTTAAGAAAAGATGGCATTGGAGTTGTGACCAGAGGGTTCGCTGATGCTTCCATTGAGTATATCACTACCTGTCGACTTTTCCATCATGGTTGAGGCCCCTTGTAGTGTGAAGAAAGCTTACACCAATTGTCATGCATTTAAACGGTCAGCGGGGCTTGTGATTATTTTTTTCAAATAGCCCATCCCTCCTTCTATTTGCTTACATAGGTTACTGGACAATCAAAACGGGCTGTAAAATCGAAAAAGG
Organism: Paragonimus heterotremus; assembly: GCA_013368495.1. Lineage (NCBI taxonomy): Eukaryota > Metazoa > Platyhelminthes > Trematoda > Plagiorchiida > Troglotrematidae > Paragonimus > Paragonimus heterotremus. Next base: position 35,287 of record LUCH01003860.1, read on the forward strand.
AACCTGAAAAGTCCGTGAATCCCTCTTCAAGTTAGAACTGGTCCCATAGATTATTACCCAGTCTATAGTCACTATCGAAAACCAATCGATAATGAAAAGCAGGAACTAAGCTTGTTGGCCCTCGTGTATTTGTATCGACCCTGGAAAGCGAAGTGTACAGAGAAAGACGTCAAGCTAGCGGGGCACGGAGCGAGTTGTCATTGTAGCCCCGGGACGGATATTACAAGTGGAGTAGCTGGACTAAAACAAAAGTGGGCAAAAAGCCAACATTATCAAAAATGTACAAGTGAATGCGATTATCAAAAATATCATGTTATAGTCGCAACATAGCTCTCCCCCAGAAGGCTAGTAAGTATTACACAAGCCTTCGTTATTCCGGAGGGAGAGGGAAGAAAATATACATATCATGTTGTTCTGGATTATCACAGTTACAGGGTGATACACATTAAGAATAATGACATGGGACAGGAAACGTCAAAGTTCAGGGTCGGTCGGAAAACTGGCCGGTGCGCTGTTAGTTTTTGTTATTTAATTTTCGGTGCGTTTCTTCTCTATCGCAGCG
>LUCH01003860.1:37774-59580 GCA_013368495.1 Paragonimus heterotremus
GAAAACACGGTTGCAGCCGGGATCCTTAGAGAAGCCATAGGATCGCCGGTCACCACACTATCGAAAACCAATCGATAATGAAAAGCAAGGACTAAGCTCGTTGGTCCTCGTGTATTTGTATCGACCCTGGAAAGTAAAGTGTACAGAGAAAGACGTCAAGCTAGCGGGGCATGGAGCGAGTTGTCATTGTAGCCTCGGGACGGATGTTACAAGTGGAATAGCTTGACTAAAACAAAAGTGGGCAAAAAGCCAAAATCATCAAAAATGTACAAGTGAATGCGACTATCAACAATATCATGTTATAGTCGCTACAGACGGTTGTTATTAGGAATGTTTGGAAATGGCAGTGTGATATGTTTGTTTCCACCTTCGGTGTATACGGGATGGCGCAAAAAACTGCACTCTGCCCCACCCTTTCACCGAGACTATTGAGAAGTTCAAGGTATTGCACTGTTTTAAAATAAATTGAGCTCGCATGGCGTCCATACAAAACAGTACGCAGAAAAAAACGAACTCAAGCTGCCTGCCGATCACTGGGAGGTATATCCTTCAGCCAGTCACTATTCGATGTTTGAGGCGCCAGGTGTCTAATGTGGTGCAGAACAATATTCTAATCAACATGACAACCAACAGAATCGGAGGTGCCAACTAGCACGAACTACGAACGCCTCAAATTCAAGTTTCTCATCACTCTCCGCATGTGCTCGTTCTTCATCCCGTTCATGGTAAAAGTTATTCGAAAGGAGCAGATTTTAGAGTGAACGCATTCCACATTCTCAGACGCTGTTCACAACTTAGGTCAACTGGACGGAGCAACCTCTAAAGTGAACGAATGCTGCATACTCAGCCGCTGTTCAAGGTTTTCTTCGACCGGACTTGGCTGGCGATCTTATTTTCGGGATAAGTCTTAAACAGGAGCGTGTGACAATGAATCGAAGCATATTTTGTGTACAGCAGTTCCGTCCCAGCCAGCACAAATTATCCTATTGGTGGGTAATTTTTTGGGAAAATTACCCTAAAAATTACCCATTTATCCGGCGTGGTTAATTGAGACCGTGAAAGTCAACCTGATCAACAATACCGAACTTTAAACAGAATTTGCAGAGTTCGTTACATTTTCTTCCATCATTATCATCTGCTCCTTGATGCATAATTTGTTTAAATGGTGACAAGAATATGCAATGGCCGGTGGGCCCCACTTTGGAGGCTGGTTGATTGTTTGATGGTAAGCGACTTAGTCCTTTTCCGTTTTCTCTGAGAGCACCTCCCGCGTTCATTAACAACTTTGTAAGGTGTTTATGCTTGAAGATAACTTTTATTTCAACGGTAAATTGTTTTATGGATGCGTATGCGAATTTATATTTGCATACGAAATGTATACACTTCGTATTTGGATGCTACAGAATGTTAGAGCATGTACACGTACATATAATGATACATATTCTAAGGTTGCGGTGCGTGTACACCAAGATATGAAATTCCAAACACACCCATGAAACGTATTATCATGGTTCATGTTTGAATCTTGTACAAGTTGAGGATGGCACACGGGTAACTAGATATGAAGAGACAAATATGTGTAGTATTACTAGAATGCCTAGAAGGAATACTGTAAGATTGTTGTGTTTCATTTTTGCTCTATCTCGATTATTTACGAAGATATGGAATTTCAAACACACCCATAAAACATATTATTATGGTTCATGTTTGACTTTTGTACAAGTTGAGGATGGCATATTCGGGTAACTGGATATGAAGAGACAAATATGTGTAGTATTATTAGAATGCCTAGAAGGAATACTGTAAGATTGTTGTGTTCCACTTTTGCATTATCTCGATTATTTACGAAGATATAGAATTTCAAACTTTCCATTGCAACTGTATCTTGTTTCTAATTTACAGGTGACTTATTCAGTAACCAAACATTGCGCGCAAACGTGTCGGAAATATTTCAAGTTTTACGGCAACGCTGAATATCGAATTACGTTTGTACATGTTCCAATGCAAATATATTTCCACACTAACTCGTATTTTCAGTTGTTGCGTGAAACGTCATTCCGTTATTTCGCCCTAAGTCGGACGACTGTTATGTTAGTGACAATGTAAGAGGTAGCTTTCGCTAAATATTTTCGGCGAATTACGTGTGGGTTTGAAAGAAGCCGTATTTTTGTGGAAAAAAGTCGAAAAATCGAAAATATATAAAATGGGTAATTTGTGGGGTAAATTACCCTATGGGTAATTTTTAGGGTCATTTCGGCTCATTACCCCGAAAATTACCAGGTCAAACTACCGGATAATTTTTAGAAATTACCTAGAGTAATTTGAGAGATTTTGCTGGCTGGGGTGTTATATAAGGTATGGAACAGAATTTCCTTTCTGAATGTGACCCTGAAGTGCTTGTTGGCGAACATTTACGTTCTTATCATGGCGTCAAACTGAAAGTTGAATATATGTTGCAAAAGGCTTATTCAAACATGTCTTCGATCCTTGCTGTTCCTATAAGCCATCAGCCTGGAGAACCTTCGGGGAGGGGATCTAAAATGTGAAGATGGGCAGGCAAAAATTTGATAAACATACTGACAACTACCAGCAGTGAAACTTAACGGTAGTAGCCTGTATGCTACTAAACGAAGACCAGTCGTCCCACACGGTTACGGAGATTTCGTTTGCGCCATAAAACACACCGTAGATGCGAGCCAAATTACTGTCGATCAGATCTAGATATTAACCTAAGACGCTTTTTGGCAAACGGTCACAAGTTCTTGAGGTTTTGTATGTGGATAACTGAATTTTTGAGATTCACGGAGTTAAATGAATGGTTGATAGTCCAGTATTCAACATGAGCTATGGCATCCGGTGCTCGGTAAGCCCGCCCTTCGTCGGTTATAATGACGGTGTTAGGCTGTTATCAACCGTGGTAAATGTATGATTAGACTCACTCGTACATATCGCTGGGTAATCGGAATTAGGGTTGCGGAATCCCGTTTGTTTTCAGGAAAAACTAGCATAATCTCATTGCTGACTTTTTAATGTTTTACCAATTTTTAACCTCAATGAAAGCGAATGAGTTGCTCTGGACTCTATAACCGGTCCGACAACACTTTTATTCACACTGTCTTGTATATGCGCCAAAATGTTCTCCGTATGGAACGACCTTCACGTCCACTTCCTGCGAAGGCCGTAGTTGCCTAGCCTTCTTGTTCATCCGGGAAATTTTTCAAGCTCACTAAAAAAGCACCGTAGTACAAATACTTTCAATCACTCAGGCTTTCGTCGTGGTGTGTTGTGAATTTTTCGAACACATGAAAACAATTAACGTAAAATCTCCATTCGGCCTGACCAGTTATTCCGAAAACAAAAGCAACCAAGACAAACGTTACTTGCTCTTATGTAACGCTTCTACGTTTGTTTTGCAGATGGTCCATACTGGATCACGTACAAGATGAAACATGTTCCTCCTTCTCACTATGGATATGTTGTTTCCTGAACTTAGAACGGAGGCTGAGAAGCCTAGATCGTTGTTTGAACCAGTTGGAAATGAGGAAGCACATTCTGACGTTTACCTCTATCAGAAACATGCAGCTGGCCGGAATGCACAAATGAGACAGTGTTTAGAAGACTACGGCGTTATGCTGGCCGTACATATGAACCAAGTATAGTCTAACGAACATCCCTTCCAGGGCATTCCGTTGTGCAAAATCTTACCATCTGTCTCTGATCTCGACCTTCAAAAATTTGAAATCTTGTTCTTTGACTATGATTTCACAAAACACTGGAAGCTACTCCGATGATTTCTATCTCACGTCGGAGGAAAAGTGGTAGACGAAGATGGACTGTTTTTACACCTGTTGCAATGCACCCACGGTCGTGAGGGAAGGCTTTGAAGGGTGCGTTATGCCACCGCCGAACTCATGCTATAGCCTAGCACGCAAAATATTGAGAGGTCTGCCGGAGCTGATGTTCCCCGTCACCTGACACATTATGGATGCTGCATTAGCTACGTAATGGGCTATATTCCACATCGCGGGTGTCTTTTCAATTTGCTGCTGAAACTGCAGAGTTGTGAAACAGCCCTAACACAATCTAAATATCTGTCCGACCTGAACCCCGCAATAAACTTGCCGCGAGTAATTAGGTCATTGCAAGTTGACATGCAGTGGAAGCAGTCTTGGGTCATAGGTCGTGTACCCGCTTCTAGCCAGCAGCCTCTGTTCGACCAGCCTCGCGAGTTTGCTTCATAGTGTGCACCAACCGTTTGTGGTAAGTACGACCAGGTTGCCTGTGACAACGACGACACAACAACCAAACCTTTTCTGATGTATGGTCCAGGCAGGTTTGATAAATCGAGAAAAGCCAACAAACAGGCGAAGTTCTCGACACATGCAGCAAATAAATTGCGGGTTTTTCTTGTATCGCGAAGTGGCCGGATCCGCTGAAAAATTCCTCCCACATGTCTCTGATTCTAAAATTTCCCGTTTGATCCTTTTGCGGATAACTTCCCCTTGACTTTGCCGTTCATCCAACCAAACTGACTCATAGGCATCGCTTCACTGATTTGGAAGTCGTTTCTGCAATCAATTCACTTCTATTTGGCGCGCTTCGCCAGAGTCGTACATCTTTTACTCTGTTTGATTTATCAAACAAACTTGTGAGGTAACTTCGCACATTCATCCCGAAGTATTTTTCGGTCTTTGAATAATCGATTTGCGCTTTTAAATGACGAGTTTGTTAATAACACTGAATGCAACAGCTGAGTAAAAAACTGACTGTGTTGCACACTTTATCGTTCACCAGATGATATCCTAGAGCCTTCGACCAAATCTTGTTTCGAATTTGGTGGTTGGTACTTGTCTATACATAGCTTGAAGACAGTTCGATCGTACCATCACCCTTGCTGGATAACTGCTCCTATGTGAGCACGTTTATGGGTTGGAACTGTTTCATGAACTCTGTTTGATTAATGTCGAACAAAGTTCAGTCGCCGTTCGTTTGTCTGCTTTAAGTCCTCACGCGTAGCTTATCACTACGAGCTAGGGGCTGGGTGCAGTACTAATTATTGCAGTGGCTGGCATGATAGTTTGTTGCACCTGGGACTGAATGACCCAGAAGGGTAGCTCCAATACATCAAGGTTCGTGCAGTGGCAGTAGTTGTCTCATTAACCACGCCTGCTGGTAATTTCGATGTAATTAATTGTTTCTTGCGGAATCTTTGTCAGCTGTGTCCTTGTGGACAACCGGTTAGATGACACCACAGTGAAGAATTGTTACCTAGATTGCCCAAATGTCTCAGTCACTCGTTCGGCTCTATCTATTGCTACGGTTGGCGGACTACTAATTGTTTCACAGGTGCGCGGCTGATGCTGAGGTCCCTAAGTGGGGGAGAGACGGTTACCGTCGATAAGACTTACATTGTTGATGACAGCCCTATGACACCCATCATTTCCGTCAAGGAGGAGACCGGCACTCTGACACATCCATTGTACATTTCATTCCGTGGAATTGGGGATTGTGAGGTCATCATTCTCCTCAGTTGTGGCATGACTGAAGCACTCTGGACTCCGGGTCGGAGAGTGGGGTGGTGTAAACAGCCGTGTATGGTAAGAATTTCATTCCGGTGGAGGTTGGGCGGACCTTATACCAATGAATATCAGGCGGAAGCGTCCTTTAAGTAGTTGTCAAGAGACGTTAATAAGATGGAGGACGGATCCATGCATATATGATTCTGAGTTCAAGAATATGTCACCGGCTGATCCTACGCTCTTCAAAGAGGTACGGAGGGTTTTATCATTAGTAAGTTTGTCCACGCTGGACTCGAATGACCATCTTGAAAAACACCGTCATCAGCACCTACTCAGTAGCCTTGAGACGGTTATAGCGTCTGAAAAGGTGGTTTAAGCATGATGTCGGCGTATTCTCGAAGTAGGCGAACTTGAAGCAGCATCATTCAAAGTGTTCGTGGGCTAAAATAACCCCGAAACTCATCTTCATCCGAACTGCCTACACTGGTTTCACCTGACAAACTATCCTGTACTAAGTTCTAAAGAACTGGGTAAGCTGCGGATATCTTTGGTTGCACGGCTAAGCACCATGGACGGTCCCTAAATGGCGAACTGTGTCAGGACCCTGACTTGGCTAAAAATCTAGTGGACGCACTGCTGCGGTTTCACCCACAGAATGTAGTGGTTCCGGAGGATATTCGAGAAATGTTTCTACAGGTGTGTATCCCCGTTTGCGCTCGAGGTGTGTCTAGTTTTTTGTGGGGATCTGGGCATGACCCAGCAAGGGAGCTTCTAGGGAACCAAACGTTTCCACATCCTTTAGGCGCAACCCATTCACTCCTGCATCTGTTATGCATTACGACAAACCTCTTAATATTGTAGGTTGATGTGTGGAGATACCATTCGTGAGGCGGTCGAGGGGAAACTTTTACGTTGATCATTGCCTAAGTTCTGTTTTTGATGCTGAGACAGCAAGGTGTTTTGCAAGGAATATTCCGGATATACTTTCCAAGGCAGACTTCCGACGAAGAAACTTGACTTCGAATGATCGTGAGGTCCTGGCACCGGTACCGACTTCAGAACCCTCATCACTGCCACTACCCATCACAGCTAGAACTCGACCACTGCAGCGTGCCTCCGATGAGCGAAAGAATGCTAAACCGAGCAAATTTCGCGTAAGCCTCCAGCTTTCAGAGGGAGCAGACACTGGGAGGAAAAGTTAACCTCCATCTGTTTGCCAAGCGACTCTTTAGGCTGTGCTTCACCTTGTCCAGTCCGGGCAAATTTTGTTCCAGCAGTCTACCGGCAGTTATTCAGGGTAGGACGAACCACCGTTTCAAGATCACAAGGGGTAGCACGTTCGGCTGAGAAGCTTCATACCTCTTGACAACTTCCAGGGTCCCACGCTGTATATGATAATTTTGCGGACTATCGTGGCAGAGCAGTCCATGCTGCATATTTCACTGATGCCCTGGAACGAGGTTATTAGGCAGCGACCTAAGGCCAACTAACTTCCAATGAAGATAAGAGGCATAGTTTATTTGTATATGGCAAAGGTGGAGTTATACCACTCAAAGCGGCCATTACTTCGTGACTTAGATTGGTGGCAGCAGTCCTGATCATGAGACTGTGTGGAATTATCCTTGGTTGGTTTTCCAAGGTTGTCATTTTTGGACAAATTTCCACGACTGTCCTTTGATTTACACACATCATGTCCATCCGTTTTCGCAAGTTCATTGCTGGTTGCTTTTCCGGAACTCATTAGTCCTCGATGCCCAAATAATGGAAGCATGCGCGATCTGAAGAAAATCTAGTTGGTTCAGGTTTGCTTGACCTGATAGGCGGCTTAACCGCGGACAAGTGGCTGAAAGGACCCGAGTTCTTGAGTTTACATTTCAGGTCGTGGCTCACAAAACCCACCATTCTCGTCCACCAGGACGACGGTGAATTGGGAAGGTTACCGACTCATGCGAAGTTTAACGCAACAGCAAGTGGTGTGTACAGACTCATTGTTCGGTACTCACGTTGTGATACGCCTAAAGTGATAATGGCCGCATTACTTAGCCTTTTAGCCAGAAAACAACCTGTTGGCAGTCTTCATTTTCCTGACAATACCGCTTCAGTTGCCTCTCAAAAGGCTTACCACACTATTTTTCATGTCACTTTCACAGTTGACAAGGTCATGAACCTCGCCGCCTTTCATGGGTGTCCTCGGCCTTTGTTTCTATTTTTGGCATCAATCCTGTATGCTTGTCTTTCAACTGGGGCACCACCGTATTGTATAGTTTTGTTAGGTCAACTTTTATACTGACCACACGCCTTATAAGTGTGGACTAGTTTGTAGTCCCGGTGCCTTTAGACTGGGCGACATAATAAAATGGCCCTGTTTGAAAGCCAGCCTCCTTCCTGTGATCACGCATTAACCTCGGACAGTTGGATTGGCTGAGAAGTTTCCAGTTGATCGTGTGTGCTCCACCGTCCGTTGTTCGTTACCCTTATACGCTGTTCCGTTATCTGCCTTCACGTTGTCCGTCCTTTCGTCATTCACCGTCTCGTTAACAGTTGTCTCGATATCTGTTATAGTCATCTTATGCGTATATAAGCCGCGGATCCAGTTACAACACATTCCGTAGGGTACAGACGGCACACACTCTGTATTAACCCCCCGATTTGGTTTTAACGCTGGCAGTACGAATTCATCTGACAGAACCGCCGCGACACTGCACTGTCATGCACACGTGCCAGTGGTTCATCAAAGGTACGCTGGCTGTCGTCTGTATGACGTCGGTCATCTGTAAGTTCAGTTCTTGAGTTGGTCGGTTTTATGGAGCTTTTAAAATCGAGGTTTACTACTTCATTCATCATTCTGGAAATTCTGATGCTAGGTGATTTTTCGATTTCAGTCATGCGGTGTACCCTTCTAAAAAGATCCCTCTAAGTTGCGACCCGTCATTACCTCCGTGAACCAACAATTCATTTGGCAACTCAGGAGCGGAACCACTGTCGTCCGACTTTGGAGATCGCTTTTGGTGATTGCCGACCAGTATGATCAACGGGACCTCGTCATTAGACATTTGCTGCTTTCAGAGCCAGTGAATTCTTTTGTAGTAACTGGGACTCATGGAGCACGCCAACCAACTCACAAATTGTGGAGAAAACAGACCATTTCACTTAGAGGTGGTTTTGACTTCCAAACCCCATATGGTGAATAGCATCAAAGTTGGTGCGTCACTGGGCACAGGCGGCTATGCCACAGTCAGCTTCCACTCAATACATGATGTTAGCATCACACCTACGACAGTACCGGCTCGCTGCGTTTTTTGATGAGCAAAATTTAAAAGGTGGTAAACATGTATTTTTGATTTTGTCAAGGTACGCTGACTTGCTGTGTTTGGTTCAGGTCTGCTGAATACCGTCTCAACGTTTTACTATTTTCCTCATATAAACCGCGTTCATCGTGACCATTTGGATCCCACGCTCGGACTATTTCCACCTGATGAGTCCAAATTAGGATGAAGCTGGCCGTTGGGTGCCGGTTTAAAGATAAACTTCTATAAGAATTGCAGATTACACAAACCATCTTTATTCCTATTTCGGGTACTGTTATCCTTTCCCTTAATATTAATCAACCTCTTAGTGCCGAAATTCAGCATTTTTAATTCGTATTATTTTGGGTAGCTTATAAATCCTATAATTCTTTAATTCATGAACAATCATTTTGCTCCCACCCAACTTCGGTCACTTGTTTAAATGGGCCCGATTCCATCATATCGGCTCCCGATGATGACTGGTGCTAGTTGTTCATTAAGCCTTACGTTCAAATTCTGTTCAGTTTTCGAGGGCTTTTTATAATCGAGGCGAGAGGCCCATTTTTCAGTTAATACCGTGTCAATGCCAGGTTTTTGCCAGCGCCTCCCTAACAACCGTTTTCATAGTAAATTATCGCCCCTACCATTGGATATTAGGAAATGACATAACGGAAATGTCAGATTACGAGTTGCACATTGTGTGCTTGCACAGTTATCTATTGGTTCACTACCTAGTTTAAGCCGACTGACTGCCACTTTGTGAGCGTAGCATAATGCGAAAATATATGAGCCATATTGTGTTTCGTCTGAATACGGGGATAATCAGTTCAGTCTCATTACATAATTGGCGGTAGTCTTTAGGGTTTAGCTTGTTATTCTGACCGAAGTTAAGGGATGTCTGAGCATGACGTAAGATGTTTGGACTGCGAAACCTGTGATTCCACTAATACATGACATGCACAATGTAAGCCCGAAGTAGAGATCAAGGGGCTTTTGAGTGAGACCTTCATTTCCAGTTGACCAGTGCCGAGTAGCCAATGGATCATCCATAAAGAGGGTGAAACTCCCATCTCTCGGAAAACAGACAGAGAGAGGCTCCAACGGCATGACCTAAACAATGAGGGAAAGACTGAAAATATACTACATGTGGTTAAATGTAGAAGCACTAGTTCTAGCACTCTGGGAAGAATAAGGGGGAAAATCGGAAATTTAGGGTTGGACAGAAAGCGACGAAACATCAACGTAGGGTGCATCGACAAATCCGGATGAAAACGGAGGTAGAAGGTCACGGAGATCTGTAGTGGGATCACCTTCGACGTCCCCGAAATTCTAAACACCCTGTGACGTGAGAGTTACCCAGCCAGTACTACGGCGCAGGTTCACACTACCTCGCGAAGGAAAATTTACTACAAACCATTAACATCAAAGTTAGGCGCTGGCGTAGATATCGCAGTTTTGCTCATAGTTGTATAACGAATCCGCGCCATCCCTACTATTGTAGGCTACATTCACTAGGATAACAGTGTTTTAGTTACCACCGTTGGGAAAGCCGCTCAACCAGTATGACGTTTGTTTGAATTCTGAGGGTCGACTGGAATTTCCGTCGACATCCGTCCTCTCTGGCAGCTACCGTGTGGTTTTACTGAGTGATCTCTCACGTCCAGCTCCCTAGCGCCTTCAATCGTTGCGTTGAAGTCCGCTTATGAACGGTGAGTAAATAAATAAACAAAGTCTGCTTGCTGGTCCACCGTCTTCTCACTGTGACTTCCGATCCGCGTTAACATAAGGCTGGGGAAACCTTGGGTGTGCGAACCTCGAAACTAGCATCACGAGGGATCCATGATTTTGAAAGGAGGAGCGAGTGAGTTACCAAACGACGGTGGTCGTCGGTCAGTGTAAACAAGAAGACAAAAAGACGTAACCTACCTGATCCTGATGTACCCGTTTTCTGTGCCGGTGGTATGCTATGAGTACGTTGATGACCTGATAAACCGAGACGGCCCATGCACTGGTTGCCACAATCAACGCAACGTTATATCGTCATGTCACCACGAACTATGGCACTGATGATTCCCTTGCGCACCACTCCCATCAGTTTTTAGCCCCACGTTTGTTGCTCAGTGAACTTATGGACCCCGAATCGTGCTCCTCCAGGCTGTCCGGTTCAAGTCCAAGACATCCTCAGGTCTGAAATCCATATTGTCGCCTGACAGAATGACCTGAACAAAATCTTGGTACCTCCGCTTTTGAACACCGTTATTTTGCTTACCCGATTTCACCTGGCCGCACTGGAGCTGGTTTGGTGTCCGGTTGTTACCTATCTCAGGCTTACTAGGACACTGCTTTGCTACATGCCAGTAACAATGTCACACTCGTCGGATGTAGATCTACAAGATCGTACCTTCGCCCTCATGCCCATATGCTACAACCTAATCAAGGTGACGAATTTGTCAGAGTACCGTCCATAATGTTTCACGACTCCCGGAAGCAAAGGCCTTGGTGAACTCCACGAGCAGTGCATGCGCAATAGAGAGGACGCACGGCACGTGAACTTGGAAGGGGTAAACGATGCAAGAAACAATGAAAATTATAGAACAAAAAATTTGTACATATGCCACAAAGTGTTTTAATTAATCGCGCCACTGTGATCGAATTTCCATACTGAGTACGTCATCTCATTGATAAATGGATTAAGAATAACACAACGTTATGAGCAAGTTGTAATACTCTACGTTCCAACCACCTCGGGTGGCCTTCCTCAGAAGTGTTGTAATCGAAACCACATACCCAAAAACAAGCGGGTCACTGGTTGCCATGATTTTCAAGCAGGACTTAATTGTAACAACATGCTGTCTTTCAACAAAATGGTTTAAAGAGCGTTGTTTGAACCCTTGTCGAGTAAGGCATGCATTAAGTCTGCATCAAGGTTGATGAACATCAGCAGGGGCGCCTGCACTTCCTCACGAACGGTTATTCACAACACAAAAGTTTGACTGTAAAATTCAGACTCTTTACTGGTTCTATCCCTTACCATCCTTCTCTAGGTACAATTGTACAGGTGTTATTATCTACTTCTTGATTAATGCCTTATCTTATGCAAACGGACTCGGTTAGCTCTGCCGGTGTCAGCTGATGCACTCGCGAGCTGATCTGGTGTGCTTTCTTAATCTACTCGTACTGTAGGTTGGGGGTAAACTCTTCACAACGTTTTCAAATGTACTTAAACTACTCACATCGGCTTTGTAGTCCATCGTTCCGAAAGCAAAACTGTCAATATCCATGCAAACGGATGACCGCGTCAGTCCAAAGACAGTGTCTGAATCATGTCGAACTTCTTTCAATAACCCATAGATCCCAGACTCGGCAATGTGATAAGGGTAACTATGGAGGTTTTGCAGTAACCCCCTTACTTCCGAGTCCGCTGTCGATGGCGACAACACCATACTATTTGCAATTGCCTCGCGAGTTCTGCCTCGACAACAACGTGAAAGGTAGGACATTTGCAGACGGTAATTTGCCACTCTTTCCTCAATATACTACCCAGGTTACCTCGTGAACTTGCGGCACTCATTTTTGTTGCCATCAAACTAGATCAGTTGGACTCTGGGAAAATCTGTGGAATTCGACATAAGTGTGGCGGCTAATTCTGCTGCAAAAGCTTGTTGTGAAATTTCAAACTTGCAGAGGACAGGACAGACTTACTTTTGAGAAACCTCCACTCAGCGCTTGACAAGCCTGCTTGCTGGATTCTGTAATTCAACGGACGACAGTCTTCGATGCTGCTCCGGCCATAAATTGTGAGGCATACTTCTCGAATTGTTGTCTGACTGCTATCAATTTTTTCTTTAGCTCGCATTAAATCTATTTCTCATTCTAACCTAGCGTCCAACTGTTAATCCTTTAGCTCAGTAACGGTATAGGCTGACAGAACACTAACAATATCCCTGTTACTAGCTTTTTCTTCCGAGTACAAGAATATTGGAGCTAGGACGAATATCAACGTCATCAAATTCTAGGACTTGCTTCTCCTCTGGAATATCCTTCGGAGTCTTTAAGCGTTTTGGCATTCTTGACGGAAGTGGCAGAAATATTCGACAATAAATTTCTAGTTCTAGCACTGACAAGCTGAGGATCGTTACAGTCGAACCTTCATCGGCCAACCCACGAAATCTTCGACGAACTCTCACTTTGAATTAGGTGGTGATTATTTGTCCACGCTTTGTTCGAAGGCGGCTCTATCGTAACGGAGGACTTGAAAACTCCATCGACACCAACCTAGGTCTAACATATCCGGAGGAATGAAGATCCCCGTGGCAACATTCGGAACATTACATCGCAAAGAAGTTAGCCCGAAGTAGAGTAATAAGACTGCAGTACCTACTGTAGCTGGCCAACTTCGGTGTTAGTTTTTGCTTAATTTCCATTCAAAAGATAGCATCAATAGGTGTGTTGGTAGGAGAAGGATAACCGTCACTTTGAAGGGAGCTTGAGATTTGGGGGACGTCGAGGATGACCCTGTCACAGCCGTAGACTGTAACGTTTCGGCGTACATCATGCAGTGTACGGCCGTATATGTGGCACCTCACCAAGCTCGCCTTCGTAAATATCCCGGTGTTAAACTGCTGATGTCATAATCCCGTCTTAAATGTGTTGATTGATTCTTTCTGCGTTGTAAACGACAGTCAACATCGTTACACCTGCATACATGGCTTTAACCACGTTTCGGCTGATACCATAACATCCAAGCCAGGGAACAAAACCATATGATATGATTAGTTGGACACCCAACTAAAAGACATGGGCAATGGATTGGAAAATTTTTGAAAATTTTTCAAAAAATGGCAGAAATGAAATCTTCATCTGGGCACTTCGTCGGTCTGTCATTGATCCGTTTTGTAAAGGAGCAGAGAAACGTGGGAACAACAAAATGATAGGACATTACGCTACACAAAACCTATACAAAGTAAAAACATGAGCAAACAATATGTATCATCCCCAGGAAGAGTTCAAACAGACAGACAAAAATTTATTTAATAAAAATTTTAACTAAAGTACCATGAAGCATTTAATCAAAATATACCAAACTATATACTCGGACACATTATACAGATCACATTAATGACAAAAATATCAACATATGAAGCAACGTAAATAAACTATATTTAAAGTGATGTCATCCTGATGGCAACAGACAGATTGTAACACATCAGATAAATATCTGTTTGCTTCAAACGCACTGGACAGGATGACACGAAATGGATCACGGTAAATGCTATAAACCGACGAATCTGAGGTCTTCGTGTGCCTTGGTAACAAAGCGAAACCTAGACAGGCTATATTTTCTGTGAGCATCAGTCAAGCTCCTCCTTGTGGTTGTCCGTAGCCCCACGCCGCCGACTCCACTTTCCTCTCCCTGAACTTTCGAACACTTTTCCAGTTGCTCTTTCTCCACCCACAGAAGTTGTGTTCTACTGCGTTTCACCTCCCCGGGGAACTGCACATATTATGCTTTACTCCTGTTTCTATCTGGAAAACCTTCGCAGACAGAACAACTTCCCCATCAATACATTGCAGTTCCCACTCGTCGTCCACAAAATGTTTTCGTTCTTGTTCGCTTCCAGTTCGACTGCTGATAGGACGATTCTCTCTGTTCCCGTGAGGTTTTGCAATACACCACTGGAAAAAGTGGTCAATATGATGTTAAAGTTAACGTACATGGTTAAAAATTTGACATATTTAACTAACGCCAAGATAGCAGTCGCGTGATTAAAAAGCCCTCCTCTGGATAGGAACAGGGTTACATTCACGCTTACATGTTTCATGTTAGAAAATATGAGGAGTTGGAGGCAAACTTCAGGAGAATATCAAATAGCAACCTTGTGGTAAGTTTGTAGTGGAACAGATGTGTGAACTACAATACTTCTCGATACCAAATAACGAATGAAGTCAAGGACTGGACTCACCAAAGATTGACAATGTTAGTGGGGCGTCCAATGACGCTGAAATGTATTCGGATTGTTCCAAGCGTAGATGAGAATGCGAAGGAACAGAGCTGAAAGTTAATCCAACAAATAGGGTGTTTTAAACTGGATGACAACCACCGGCGTCGTAGGAAGAACCAGCAAGCACGTGTAACAGAGTTTATTCGAAAACGTGTTGTTGTTTTTACTTAAGTCAAACAAAAATGTACAATATGGTCTGACGCAGCAGTTACGCGATGTTAGAAAAATGAAGTAAAAATAATGAAAACTCTACAATATTCCCCTCCCAGAGCATCTAAAGCAAACGTTGATGCTCGGATAAAAGGCAGAATTAACAACACTGAAGCGATTTAACGGAAACGAGTAGGCAAAATAATATGTCTACCTGTGTGAGTGGTTAAATGTGGCGGGAATGTGTTGATGTCCGTAAGTGGCAACTGGATGTTGGGAGATGTGCTCACTGGGATTGTGGGAACTGCCTGTGTGGTAGGGAGAGCAGGATTTGTTGCAAACTGACGTGTTAATTTGTTTGGTGATTGTAGAAAGTCACGGTCCACATACGCCAATTTCAGATGGTTAGTGCTGACGGTATCACGTTTCCCTTGCTCGATCAACGGTGAAGTACTCGTCATCGCGTGATATTACTCTGAATGGTCCAGAGTATACAGGTCGCAGTGACCGCTTTACTAAATCACAGTGGACAAGCACGTGTGCATGCATGTAAATCACGGGGAATAAGACGGGCCATGTATGTTTCCGCGTAAGGATTGAGCGAATGTTCACCATATGTCTCCGAAGATCTTGTACGTAGTTCATTGCATTAGTTAAGGGAGGTGAATCTTAGAACAATTCACCGGGCACTCGCAGACTTGATCCATAGACTAGTTCCGCCGGAGTGACTCCAAGATCGTCTTTAATGGCTGATCCGATACTTAACAGGGTGGATGGAAGATACTCTGTCCACTTGTGCTTTAAAGAATAGGCGATTGATGATACTTCCAGTTGTCGGTGGAAACATTCCACTAGAAAATTCGAAGAGAGGTGATATGCGATCGTTTTGATGTGTTCTCAGCCAAGCATACACGTCATATTGTAGCGAAAAGGCGTCCAATAAAGCACGATCTTTGTTGTCCAACTCGCTAGTTACCATGCCACACGTGCGCTTGCGAGTTTGAATCACAATTCCAGTCCACAGCACCCTCGGTTTCCGCTCACACATCGTGTGCAATTCTACCCGGTCTAGGTGTGTGATTGATGCCTTCTATCCGGGGGTTTTCCGCCTGCTATTCCTCGTCCGTTGATCCGATTTCGTTGAGCGATGGCTTGTCCGGTCGCTCGTGTTGTCCTCCGTCCATCCACTGTGGGCCTTGACCGCACTCCACAGCCGTGTCGAGATATTTCTGCGAGTGTTGGAATAATCACGCCTTCAATTTGGTCATCCATCCTATTTTGGCTGTCACGTCTCGCCCGTTGGTCCAATCCGGTCGAGCGATGACTCATCCGGTCGCCCACGCCGTCCTCCATCCACTCGCGGTGGGTTTTTGAACGCACATCCCCCTGTGTTGTGGTATTCCACCGAGAGTTGGAATGCTTGCACTTCCTGACTGACAGTCCACCACATTATCGCGGAAGAGCTGACATTGGAACTGCGCGCTTCTAGCGGTAGCAACTATTGAAGGTACATCGAAGTTAGCAGCTCACTGTTGCGGAAACGTCCTGACAGCTGTAACTCTAGTTGTGTGTGATGTGTGAATGGCTATCGGTCAACGAGTTAAACGATCAACACAAATGAGCAGAAAAGTATTTCCATCGGAAGGAGGTAGAGGACCAACGATTTCCAAATGGATGTGAGAGGAACGAGAATTCATTGTGGGGAAATGGTGAGGTGCGGGGACAACATGATGATGGATCTTGCTACACTGGTAATGCAAACGGGATTTTGCCCAATTGCGAACATCCTGGTACATATTAGACCACACGTAACGTTGAGAAATGTGTGTCGAGAGTGGCATGTAATCCGGGGTGTGAAAGCGAGTGTAGGAAGTCCAGCAGGGATCTACGATTGATGGAACAAACGGTCGTGGATTGGGAGTAGATACGTCGCAAAGGATAGTGGAATGAGAATGAGAAAGGGGAACCTTGGATAAGCGGAGAGATTAGAATATCTCTGGATGAGAGAGTTCCTCGTCGTTCAGCTGTGCTTCTGTCAGTTTCTCCAGGCTTATCTCTGATGAAGTTGAAACCGCATCAATATGTAGTCTGGAAAGGGCGTCGGCGACGACATTGGCAGATCCAGGAATGTGAAGAATATCCGCTGTGAATTGTGCGATGAAATCAAGATGACGGATTTCAGGGGGGAATGTTTGTCCGTTGAGGAGTTGAGTGCGTAGACAAGTTGTTTGTGGTCTGTTAGAATAGTGAAAACTCGACCTTCTAACAAGTGCCGGAAATGCCGAATCGACAGGTATATCGCGAGTAGTTCTCTGCCAGACGTACTATAGTTAGCTTGTGCAGGGGACAGCTTTTGAGAGAAAAACGAGACCGATTGTAGTTTCTCGTTGACAAGCTGTTGGAGAACTCCTCTCACTGCGTTTGCTGTAGCATCGATTGAGAAACAATCGAATGTTAGAATCTGTATTAAAATGAAACAAGGCAATGGTTTCGCTAAGTGCCTTTTTGCCGGTGTTAAAGGCATGTAGCGCTTGGGCATTGAAAACAACGCCTTTCTTTGATCCACGTAGGAAGTCAGTCAACGGTTGTAGAATATGTGAACAGTGTGGTATGAAACGACGATAGTAGTTGATCATACCGATGAAACGTTGAAGTTTTTTAATTGAATCGGGAACGGGAGAATCTTGTAACGCTTTGACTTTTGTGTCCAGTAGTCGGATGCCCTTGGATTTGATTATATGTGCTAAAAATTTCAGTGAGTCTACACCGAAATGAAAACTCTACAAGTTCATCTAGAACTGCTGCTACTACTGCTGGCCAGATTATTCACATAAACTAAGTGGTTCCTTAGCATGAAGGAAAGTAAACATTCAATACTCACGTCACACCGAAGTTTTGCATGTTCATAAGACGTGTTGAACTGTGTGCCGTGAGGATGCTCTTCAGATGAATAAGAACTATGTGAATGGAATACTTCCAAAAAGGCACCCTGTGGTTCTGGAAGCAGTTTATGGGTCTCTGTCTTGCTTCGTTTCTATAAAATGCAACTTTACCTGTGTGTAATTCCTTCCCACCGTGTTTATTTGCTTTTTGTATTGATTCGCCGTTTATTCGTCTTGTATGACTTGTTTTACTGTATTTGAAGAGCACTGAAATTCCAGCCGGCTTGTGATGTTCCCACTCACTTCTCATGTTGAAAATAGTTCTTGCTTTTGAAGTAGTTCATCAAGTTATTTTCCGAGTTCCCTCCATAGTTTGGGGTATTTCATTTATTATGCACCGGAAGTGCACAGCAGTTAATGATTCGCACACTTGTTTAGGGTGTATCGACCTTACTTTCCTATAGCTGACTACGTTAAAGTTCCAACTGTCATCTGTGCTCTTTGTTACAGACTCCTGTAAGTATTTACCGTTTGTGTGAACAGGTAAGAATACCGAGAGGTTTTCAGCTCACTCGAATTTACGACTCATACCGCCAGCCCGCCTATTGTTTGGCCGTATTATCAGTTCCTCTTATTACTCGCCCATCTGCACGTCGACTTCGCGTGTCGACAATATAATCTCGGCTTGCTCATTGCGTTATTCTCAACCGATGGTCTTCGGTTCGTTTGACCCTGCAAACGGATTTCGCGTATCTTTATTCAAATTCGTGATTTTGTGGGCTACCTTTATCCTTCAGGAATTTTGCCTGCCTTTTTGCTACATGCTGAAGTACACGTACTGCAACTGTGTGTCTACACGACGATAGGTATGTCTATCTTACATTGAATTAGTTTTGGACTATCAGTGTATATCAGGTGATTTTACAGTGGCCTCGATTTACTCCACTCTGTATTGGGTTACTTTACGGAAGTGTCGGGCTACTTTTTCGTTTGCGGCCATTTTGCAATGGTTAATTTGAACTGAGTGGATCAGTGGGGTGAAACTTACACTACCTATTAAAGGCAATTAACAGCTGTGCATGGCAAAAATCTAGTTGATTTCGATGTTACTCCTGGATTGGTTACTGGTCACCACAGTGGAATTTAGCTTAAACCACACTTGTTTCTGGTGGCGGGTTAGTAAAACTAATGTCGTGATATGCTTCAGTGTATCAAAACTCAATCATAGGTGAGAATTCGTATTAGCCTCATACGTTGAACTCAAAACAGGGGGGTTTCTTCAGAAACAACCGGCCGACTGCTTTTGATCCTAACTGTCCGTTATTACGTCAAGGCATGAAGTCCCTCACGTCTTTGGGTTGTAGTGGACTTGTCAAGATGCGGGCGAGTCCATTGACTGGCTAGGACATGTTTCGTGGAGAGTAGTTGAACTTTGGTACCAACACATCCAAATGAAGGGACAAGATAAGGTTTAAAAACAAAAAGCATATTTTCGGCAACGTTTGCAGATGTTGACGATATTTAGTTCTAACTTGGTCTGGAACCAACAGTAGTAATTAGGACGAGGAAGAAAAAGCGTGGAATGGGCTTGCGCTCATTCGACAGCACTTAAATTGTGCCAAGAGAAAAGTATGTGGAGACCTCGTGTACCAAAAGCAATAGTGGAAATGGTACAAGCAGAAAGAACTAGAATAAATTAGGAAACTGAGTGAACTTTTATGACAATGAAGACATCTGCTGAACAAAATTAGTTTCATGATTGCAGAAAAGTCGAAGATTTCATATCAAATGCTATGATAGAAAACATGATATTCTAAGGAAACGACTGTCAGTCAGAAACACAATTGTTCACATCAACAGTGACTTTAAACGCTGTAGATCACTAGAAGAGCTGTCGAAGGTCATTTAGGTACTTTTATTATGAGGCGCCTACCACAAGGAGATTATCGATGTAGGGACGGCGTTTGTGGACCACTGAGACGCTTGGGCAACGATCCTAAGACCATGTAGCAAACGTAGAACCTCGTGCAAACAGGATAGCGTGATCCCCGCCATTTTCGTGGTGTCCTCGGCAGCAACTGCGATCTGATGGTAAGCACGAACCAGACCGTGTTTCCAAAATAAATGGGTAGCTTTAAGGTTAGCCTTGTGAATGAGGTACCTGCCGGACACAGCGGCATTATTCCGCGCGCGGCGAACCCCGCATGAGCGTCAGTCTCCTGACGTTTTGGTATCATGACGAGAAACGTGGACAAAGGACTATCTGACGGTCAAATGATACCACGCCCCAGCGAATAGGCGAACACGGCACGCGCTGTTTTTAGTTTGTCCGCTGTCAAACGACGAGGTTTGCGAACGCTGGGCGGCCGTTCGTGACGATGTAGTGTTGCTTTGTGCTAGTGACTGATGATAACGAGGTGCGCCACCGAAAGACAGTCGGAAATCATTCGGCTAGTGAAACATAACTGTTTGTTGCTACCTTGCGGAACGCGGGGCTGATTGGAGTCGCGTTGGGTAAAGTCCCGTTGACGGACGGGTTCGTCATGTAGTGAGCTAGTTTGCGATGTTAGGTGTCGACTACTAGTTCAAACTGCTCAAGGAAGTCAGGGTCGCTGATTGACGTCTGAACGTCTGCCAGGGTGAAGTTTCATCGAAAATTGTGGCGAGAGTTCAAATTTAATGTGTGTGTACACTGGCAATATACGGTAACGGGACGTCCGCTGCACGTAGAGCTGATTTGTGCGCGAGACTGGCGTAAGGATGTCGACTTCTGTACTGGTACTGATAAAGTAGTGAACTCTAGGCTGGCGGTCTTGAGCTTAAAACAGCCGACTTCCAGGAACATTAGCGTCTGCTGCCACCGTGTTTCGGTCAGCTTGTTTCTCTTATTCAGTATGAAGAATTCACAGTGACTGCCACGAAATCGAGCCGTGCCACTGAATTGTCGTTGGTATCAGTAATGGTTAGACTTGACACACATTTTACGCACTCGTCGATTTCGTGAATTAGAACGAGATCTTTGTCAAGTAGAAATACCGAACGTGTCACGTGAACGTGACTTATGCATCCTGATTGCTTGGATCCAGCGTATGAATTTGTTTATGTCGTCGGTAAGAAATGTCAGTGATTCCGGCACTGCTGCGGATGCTTGGAAGATCTGTTTCTGGTATGTCTCGTGAATATACTCGACAGTGTCGACAGGCAGAGATAGGACCGCAAAGGAATTGCCCCTGAAACTGTTTCGCGTGTCCTTAAGCATGTGTTTGATCCACCACCACTCCATTCATGAACCAGTCCTCCAGTTGTGCGTAGCCGAATAAACGCTGTGTGTGGCAGGAGGACTGTGAAGGCTTCTGATCTTTCATTTCGATCGTACTGAGCAGTTAGGCTATACATTGACGAGCAGACAGACTTTTTTGTCTGAGGACGGTCGGTCTGAGATGTTTACACGGCTTAAAATGGGTCAGGCAGATGCCAGTTTTCGTCGTCATTCTCCGTGATGTGACAGGAGGGTGAAGGCCGCGTGATGGGACTCCGTCAGTTGATTAGTGAGACTTAGCAACGCGGAATGCAACCTCCAGTTGGGCAAATTAGCCCTGAGGGTTACACTGCGTAGACGACACGATGCTGGTGGGAAATTCTTGCGAGTTGAAACTTTTCCTGCCTCAAACTGACTAGTAACAATGGCAGGAGTAGCTACAATCAAATGAATAAATAACGATTAATGCCTTACGTTAATTTGACATCATATGGCTGTAAGAAATTTTAAAATGGATGGGCTCTCCAATATTAGTGCGTAGTACGTTAGTAAGTTGTTCCCAAACAAATGCAGCGAGAACCAGATGCGAAGTGAATGTCTAGTGATTCACCGAACCTGGTGCTGTGATCGAAGAACGCGGATGGCACAAGGGTTATTTATTAGACAGAGCAATACACGGGTTAGGCATCTAAACCAAACCTGACACA
>LUCH01003861.1:0-19806 GCA_013368495.1 Paragonimus heterotremus
CTTCAACGTGTGACGTACTTAAACAACTTGTTTTAACCCGACGCTCGTTGTAACAAGATCCGACGCTGGGACAACGTGCTGTCCTGATTGGTTCCCACACTGACACACCAGTCTGCTCGCCTTGTCGACACTGATTGGCCGTAGTCTTCTGCGAATCCCTGGTTGACTTCGTATCGATGCGTTTGTCCAATCCAAACCCTTTAAAGCTGGGAGGTCCACACCGGCATCATTTGAGTGCCGCAGACAGTCCTCCATTATTTCATCTCCGACGAACTTCAACAAAAATGGTGAAAGGGGACAGCCTTGACGTAGGCCGTTCCTGGTGCTGAAACTGTCGGACAGTTCACCGTAAACCGACAGTATGTCCACATACTTAGTCAGTACACCCTTGCGTTTAAGCGACTCTAAAAATGTAGACCGATCCACCAAATCAACCGTACATTTACAATCGAGAAATACGGCGATTGTTGACCGGTAGCACACGTGACGCTGCTCCGAACTTTGACGGAGCGTAAAAATGTGATCTGTACAACCCCGCCCGGGACGAAACCCTGCCTATTCTTCTCTAATGTTTAACTCCCGAACTACAGTGAGTCGACGAAGTATAATGGATGCTAGAACCCCAGAAATGACTGGGGCCAAACTAATTTCCCTATGGTTTTCGCAAGAGCTCCTGACACCCTTCTCCAATATGGGAGCTATAATCGCGTGACCTCAGAACGGAGAGATGGTCTCCGTCTTCCACACAGGTTGAAACAACTGAGTCAAGGCCTCTACTAACACCTCTCCGCTCTCTTTGAAAAATGCTGGCATGATATCATCTGAACCCGCAGCCCTATTACGATTGAGAGCCGAGATGCAGTTGCGAACTTCAGTCTCAGTGGGTGGTTGCAAATCCACCGACCAGGGTGCTACATCACCAGTTTGTGGTGGCAACACAATAGAAGCAGATGGCCAGCTAAGTTGATTCTCAAAGTGCCCCGCCCATTGCTCTAACCTTCTGGACTTATTACAGACGAGTGTGTTATCGGTTTCGCTGATGGCTTCACTGACAGACGGTCGCCTTGGATTAGTGGCACGGATCATCCTACAAAATTTGTCGATGTTCACGGAAGCAAAAGCGGTTTCCATTTTCTTAACTTTTTCCACTAACTAAGCCTCATGACCAGCCTTTAGACTACGTTTCAGTTTCTTACGGATATCTCTTCTAGACTTATCGTATGAACTGCCAGGAGGAACCTTCCGTCTGGCTTCTAACAACTCTAGAGATTTCTCTGAAATCCAGTGTCTGTTTAGCCCATGTACCCCTGTACCGCATGCTGTGGTACCTGCTTTCTGAATGGCCTGTGAAATTTGAGTTCAGCAGCTATTAGGATTTTCGGAATGAGAACTACTAAGGCAGATTTTTAAGCTTTACCGACGGTATAGCTAGTTGCCCAACAGCCAATCGTTGCTGTCGGTTGTTTGGCTATGACCACATGCGTTTCTCTCATTTTGTTCTTACATAAATACATCATCTCGTTTTTGCTCCAAGGGCCTCTTTGGAACCCATTCGACTTAATCACCGGACACCCGGTTTCACTCGCCTTTTGACTGAACTAGTCACGTTTATCGCTTCTCAGTCATGACAGCCTGTGAATCGTACACAGGTTTTCTGAGTTGTAGTCAATGTGGTCATGATACTATTCTACGCACACCCATCCATCACAAGCGTGTGCAATGGTGTTCAACTTCCCCGTGTTAAAACTCGAGGAGTTACATTACTAATGGGCGTATTATAACAGCGATCTCTAACAGCCGAACTTTGTAGCTGATTCGTTAATCGAAGTGCTATAGTCATAGTTAGTGGCGGATGGTTTGTTTTAGTTGTTTCCATGACCACCTTTGTCAGTTATTCATACACCCTTCCGAAGGAAAAGTATACGTTTCAGAATCGCATGCGGCACAACACTGATAAAAGTGTTCTCTCTTGCTATCATTGTGCTCCTCGTTTCATGTTTCATCTCTTGTCTTTGTTTACATATTCTCTTTAACTTTATTCCCTTATGCTAGATTGACATTCTATCTGTTTTCGGGGTTGTGTGACAATAATATTGTAATGCATTGAACTACTGTCGTAATATAGCCAATGTGAGTTCGTCCAGAATGGACACCTCCACTCGTTCGAATAAGTGATTAGTAGATACGTGAGGCACCGATCAATTAATCCGAACACAAACAATGAAGGACGCTGATGTGCACCCAAAACACCTGAGCGAGAGTTCAGTGAGTGTGGTGGGTGCACACCCACGCTTTTGCTTGCGTGTCTGCTATGCATCTTGTGAATTCGCGATTTAAATCCCTGATTGGTTGCAGTACATTGCTCGTACCCACGTGTAACATTGTTCTGTATCGCTGGAACTAATGCTTGGGGCTTACACAGATGTTGCATTTCCGGTATCCGATTCCGTGTAACGGTAATTCACTTTAAACCGTCTTATAAGACAGTGGACTGTTAAATTTTGGGTAATAACCAATCCCATACTTTATCCATTAGTTTCAGCCCATCATGGATATTAAGGTTATTTAATGACATTATAAATTCTTACTATCTTTCGAAAGATTGAGCCGGAGTGGAAAAGGCCCCGTTAATACCGACAACAAGCCCGTGTGTAAATCCGATGGTCATGAACGACTTCATTCAGAACGGAGAGCATCAGTGGGACCAACCCCGGCGTCGGACCGAAGATCACGAGCTGTTGGCGGTTAGTTACGTCGTTCATGTTTGATTGTAATTGCAGTGCTGAGTTTACTTGCCTTCGAATTTATATCATGCAGCCTAGAAGTCTCCATTTTAATGAAACTGTTGTCGAGAACTTATCGCTTAAAAGTCACAACTATCTCCTTATATCACTTCTAAAGGTTCCCGTGTTCGGTATCACTGTATCTGATTGTAGTCTCTATACTAGTAAATTGCCACTTCTTTGCAGTTGCACTTTGGCTATTAATGTCTCATAAACAAACACCATCACCAATTCTCCTATTTGGCCGGAGAGGCGAAAAATTGTGCTGAACTCAGATACAGACGGGCTGCTTGCTACTGTTGACTGCTTCCTTCCTCTGGGTCATTATCTAAACAATAGCATGATGTTGATGAAATGTTTAGCAGGATTCGAAAGTACTTAGTAAGTTCGCAAGCCCTTAAAATCTGTGGCATCGCAAAAGTATACAATACGAATAATGCTGCCGTGCGGCTGCAAAACGTAACCGCACCGGTTGGAGGACCTAAACCGTCTTTATCTGTTCAATCGTCGATATATACGTTCAGTCGTACGCATCGAGGGACAACAGCGGGTAGTTAACGTTGAATTTATAGGGTGGGATTTGGCATTGCGTAGTTAGCGGGTTCATTCGCACGTGGAAATGCATAGGCTTGTAGTGAGAACGAGCGATTGCATTATACTACTTACATAGCTAATATTCAGTAGTGAGGCTGGAGCACGGATTTTGACATTGAAGTAGCCGCGAGAAAAATACAAGAAGAAGCATAGGAGTGCAGCGTGACACGAAATGGTTCTTGGTACATGAGGAACTGATCATTGGCGTCCGTGGCAACCGTGACATTCTGAGACTAGTATCTTATACAAATGAGTGTTTTTGTTTGTAGTCATGTTGAAGCGCATAACCCATGTATTGGTTTTCTGAATAAACGACCCTTGTGCCATTCGCTTTCGTGGCTCACAACGTACTGTGGCATCTGTTTCTTTCATTAAGGATGTCAATCAACCGTCTACCATTTTGAACATCCTCTAACGATGTCGCAAAAGTTGACGTAAATCTCGAGGTAGACAAACTATGAATGGAGCACTTGGATGCGAAGATACGTATAGGTTTTCCAAGGCAGGTCTGGTTCGTCTGCCATACTGAGACCCCCATGGGTCAGTCTTTGGCTAAAGACGTAAGAGAGGTGGCGGTTAGTTGGGTTACGTGGTGTAAATGTTGCTGTTGTTTAGCTAAGTTGCTTAAGATGTACGTACAGCCAACGAAATAAGATAATGGGCACCACCGCGTGGAAGTTACCTTGCACAAGCCGCTCCACATTTACTCGCGCTTTAATTGGCATTTCTATCCTTTCACTTATCTTGAAATCCGGTCTTTCTATTCCCCCTTGTTGCAGTTTTATTTTCCGATGCTAACCTTTGAACTACTGTTTTTGATGTCAACAGTGAAGCACTGAAAAAGTTTGTGAATATCTGCAATATTCAGTAGATGGCATTTCGAAGACTGTTTTAAAAAAGTGGATCCGGGCAACAGGCAGATATTTTAACGGAGAGAAAACAACTTTTCTCACTATGATTTGCTTATCTAAACCCATCAAGTTGTTGCAGATGTGCATACTATCATTTGTGTTTAGCGCCTTCATCATCAGATGAACCTAGTTTGATTTTCTAAAATTGGATGAAGTTGTTTTTCGCTGTTCTCCGAATTCTGTTTATCACAGCTTCTCGTCTGATATGCGGAATCGCTCGAGGTTAAAGTATAGGGAACAACTTTACATCTTTATAAGCCACTGTTTTCTAAACGGAATTCGTCTAATGTGGGCACCAGGTAACATATTGATCAAAATATTGAATCCGCTTTTCGATAAAGTAACAACGTAGAAAGACATCTTTCCAACTGAAGCACTGTCTTAATTCAATCTTGGAATTTCTCACGATCGGGGGATGACCGTTAAGCTAATCAACGTACACAGCGGTGAAACTGAACGTGTGTTGTGTTCACCTATCAATAACGGTAAATCCAAGATTCAGGATTAAGTGTTTAGTGTAATTGCCACTCCATTGTCTGGATGGATTCAGTTTGCAGTTCAAAAATTATTGCTATGGGAATAGGTGGAAATGAACTTTGTGGACGATTTGGATTTTAGATCCGTTTGAAACACAACTACCATTGTTCGTTAGAGTGTGAACGAGACAGATTTCAGAACTCGGTGGTTGTGGTTCAACTGATGCGGAATCAGCGTGACTTGAATGAGGGTTCTGTGACGGTACAGGAATAACTTATGCTGAACCAATAACGGTTTTACTGTCTAATCGACAGTCACTTTTGAAACGGGGTGGAACACAGCATCAGAGGAAATATGACTCACCTGCAGTGTTTATTAACAGCGGAATATGTAAGACATTTACAACCACTTTGGTTACGACAGGTACTTTCTACAACGGCAGAATATAATCATTTTCCCACTTGGAGTTTGCTTTAATACACACAATTGCGTAATTCCGGCAGAATTTAGGCTTTTTTTTGGAGTTTCCGATTGCAGAGGATTATGTAATTAATTCGTGCGGATGTTGTACAGAAGAGGTCGTGATCGTCCTCGACGCCACCATGTTTTGTTAAGTAAAAAAAAACTTGAACACCGAAGTAGTTATATATAAGTAAAGATTCACTGAAGCTCCGATCGCACAGTCCAGATCAATACGTCAGAAATTCGAACGAGCACGATCTAAATGATTAGACCAATGGAGGAATAGCTGGTTGTCTGCGCATCACAATATATTCCGGTTAGTGTTCGTGTGCAACTGTAGTGACATTCGTGGATTCTCATGATTGCCCTGAATTGATTTTGTCCTTCTTCCCACACGATCGGTTTAGTCGTATACAAACGTGCCAAACAGTCGTTCGTGTATATGTTACTTTATACTTTTGAATCTACTTTGGCTTTGTGAGTAGTGTGATGACAATGATCATGAGTTTCCTGCTTCTGTTTAACTCGAGCCCTATACCACACAACCTATGGAACAGTCTGAGTATATATGGCTGGAACTGCCCAATACATACAATTAGCCACTTGTTCAATTAGTTATGTTCAAGTGCAACCAGTAAATCTATGGTAAGCCTCTTTCACCTCGCCAACCTCATTAGGAAAAAATCGCGTTAGTCATCTTATAGCACAATCCAGCTTGCATATGTCTAAATCACGTGTTTCTTCGCAACAGAATTGCATTTAGTTGTCTGAAAAGGTTTCACTGAGTGTAGCTTTTACTTCATTTTGTTGGGAATTGTGAGGATAATCTTTACGCTTGCCACAAAAGATACTCACTCTTCTCAGCCACATGAAAACCGGGATACTCATTGAGAAGAGCGATGTAAGTCCAGTAACACGTACATAGCGAATCCTTGTATTTTCCATGAACCATGATAAAGCGGAAGCTCAAGGACAACTTGTAGTGGAACCAAATACAACGCCTATTGGTACATTCTCTGGTTATTTTTACCAACATAGTAAAAGTAGACGTAAACCTTCAGAACCTATTTGCGTCAGTGGTTGAACTTTTGGTTACTGTTTTTCCCATCTTATCATCATTGTTTCTTGATTGTTTTTCATTGACATTGTTTTGTTGCTTTTAATTTGTGCTCCTTCTATTCCATTTGTTACTTGTCAACCCCTCCCGCTGGTTTATCCAGATGGGCCTGGAAAATTAATGAATAAATCTTTCCCCAAAGATTCGACCCTTACGAAACCAGCATGTGACATAGCGGTTGCTGATCCTGCTTCGCAGAAGCGACTGGACAAAGAAAACGCTCCACACCCCAATGATTCTTTGCGTCAGAAACCATCTAGTCAAACTCAGGGTGGTCTTATGGGGAATATTGTAAGTCATTTGTTTGTGTTAGGTTTGTTGTACCACAACTCGACTTTCTTGACTCCTTCCATGCATTTAACAAAATAATACATCATAGCTCACTTTCGTCTGTTTTACAGGGTACAGCTTGTTTAAGTTTCAGACTTATTCGTCACATGGTTGTTGGTTGTCAAATGATGTATGAGGTGTTATGGATTTAGAATGGTTAAGTTGTTAGCCTTTAACGCACCTTCACGGTACCAGTTCCTACCGATTCGCACTCCAACGCCTGGCTCGAGAGGATGCTCTAAGCACATGACCTTTTTTCATACTCAGAAGAATGGAACAAAACTGTTCTCCAGTGGGCTTTACTAGATGTATTTTTGACCGGTCTGGAATCGGCTCAACTTAATGTTGTCATTTTAACTACAGGAAGTAAATAAGATTTCTGGCGCTATCAATGAAGATGTCAACGTGATGGTTTAGTTTCAGTACTGGACAAACGAATCCTCATGCGATCATTAACAATCCGATATGACTTTCCTGCAGAAGATTTCTGGCGGAATGGCCATTCGGCACGAGTTTTTCCGAAACGATGAAGACAATATAGTACAACCCCTAGTCACCTTCAGTAAATAAAAACGTTTGTATTACTTCCCTCCACTAAACTTCAGTTAGCTCAGGCGATCTCCAGGTTGCTTAAGTGGACATTTAAAACGACGCAGTCGTGTGTATATTTGCCAGCGTTGTGCGAACTGTTTCGTTTATTCGCGTTGTATATCTAGCGTTAATGCGAGACGGTTAGGTGGTAGAACGTGTGATTATCATCTTACCTAATTGAACAGTTTTCTAAGTGAGATAATTTCAATCTGGATAGATTATTGTGGATCTTATTGATTGCAGTCCTACTTGTAAAGGATATCGTCGAAATTGAGTAGACCACAAATCTTGACCGCCGCCAGTTGCGCAACTCTGCCTTTTACTTCCCAAAAAAGTTTATGTGGTCGCTTAAAACCCATCTGGTAACAAGCAGCTAAATTCAAGATCTAGAATAGCAATCGTGTAACTGTTCGATCTTTTTTTAAACCGATTTTCTATTTCACCCCAGCAACTATTCTCTTGTGCACTCATAGTCACGTCAAGTTGGGTCTACTTTATGCTCCTCTGAAGTGAGTGTTCAGCACTAATACAATCACATCTTCACAAGAAACAATGTCTAGAAAGACTCATTCATTTCCACAACGTTTTTTAAAAAACGCTTTTGGGATTGTTACGAAACACTTGGATGGCACTATCTCGTCAGATTGTAGTACTGCTTAGGAGACATTAACGAGGATAGCGGGGGGCACGAATTACCTTTGTCAACCTGCGTCATCTGTGGCCTCGAATAGACACCCGGTTGTCGCTAAAGGGAAGGGTTTATAATGCTTGTATACGTTCTGTCTTGCTCTATGGCTCGGAAACACGGGCTGTTTGCAACGAAGATCTCAACAGACTAGGTGTATTTGACCATCGTTGTCTCCGCCACTTAGTTCAGTGAACTGGTCGCATGAGCAACACGGCCGTTCGCCGGCGCGTATCCCAAAACACCGGGGATGTGTGATCAATTGGTCAACTAATCACGTTGCACAGCCTTCGATGGCTTGGTCACGTACTCCGCATGCCAGCTGAACGTTCACCATACCGGGCGTTATGTACTGAAGACCACCAAAATTCGGGTGGAAACGGCGGGGTTGTTAACCAACAATGTGGTCACGAAATATGAACGCCCTAACTGTTCCACTGAGCAAAATGGGTAGATGTTACCTGCCGGGCTGGTGTCCTCGTGATTACTCAAATCACTGGTTAGAGATGTTGTTCGAGATGACGATATGTCGCAGTCTATGACGTACCTGCATTTGTACCATTGCTGGTTCTTCCGCTTAGTCTTCTTTCATTATTTTTCAACCTTGTTGGCGTTTTCTTCTCGAATGTTCCAGGTCACCTTTGAGGTGAGGGGTGACCTGCCTACTTTGAAATATTGCACCCATAAATCCTGTGAAGCCGAATGACGAACGTTTTATGGATCTGGGAAAGTATTGGAAGACCAGGATTAATTACCGAAGAGGTATACAACCATTTGTTAGTACCCGTTCCTACAGATGGTTGAAAACGGCCTTAGACTTAAAACAAAAAGAAAATCGTTCTCATTTTGGTGACAGTATTTTTAACACAAGGAGGCGATGCCAATATGTAACTCATGTGATCCGTGAATATCTGAGGGATCACGTCTACGTCGTATTTGACATATTAAACAAACACATGAAACGAAAACTGCTCGCTATTTTATCTTTCTCGTTACTTCGTTAGGTATTTTCCGTCACCCGCCGTTAACTGTACATAGGTACAGTTCACATGATTAATCTTGGTAGTTGTTTAAATCATATACGGTGTAAATTGACTTTTGCAGTTGGAAATCGTGTTGATGTTACGTTGGTGTGTGTATGTATGCTCTTCCCCAACATCTACGCCACTGGTTGGAAACGCTCTCGAGCATGTTAGTGTTTCGCATTAAGTATCGAGTCCGTATCTACAAGGTTGGCTACCGTTGTTTTCCCATTATTTTCCCCTATATTCTTCTCTATACATTCACACTTATTAATCTGCTACTTCGTGAACCACCGCCTTGACCAACGACAATCCGAGCCCATAATACCCACTTGTGTGACTCAAAGTTGATAGTAATGTTGACAATACGAAATC
Organism: Paragonimus heterotremus; assembly: GCA_013368495.1. Classification (NCBI taxonomy): domain Eukaryota; kingdom Metazoa; phylum Platyhelminthes; class Trematoda; order Plagiorchiida; family Troglotrematidae; genus Paragonimus; species Paragonimus heterotremus. The sequence goes on from LUCH01003861.1 coordinate 9,348, forward strand.
TGTCAAAGGATTTTGGGTTCGCCTAGTTTTTTCTCATATTTACCACAACTACATGCTCACTGACACGGTTCTTTTGATTGGAAAAGTAAAAGGTGATTTTCAGAAAATAAGGATTTATCACCAAAACCTCCAGCTTAGTACCAATTAATGAAATTGAATCAAAGTGACTGTCCGATAGGCCAACTGAGTTAACTGTTTTTTTTCTCATATCTGCAATGAGCTGGGGGTTCAGTTCAACCTTGAACTGTGTTCACTCTAGTGCAGCTATCGTCTCTTGGCAGTATAATGATAAAGGAATGGGTAACACTTACAGATCGATTAATTTCGGAACTACATTTGCTGCGGTCATTTTTAACATTGATGATCGTCATTCGAAGCATAAGTGATTAACTTTAAGGAAGTAAGATTTCGACGTTGTGCTCGGTAGATCTAGACAGTAGGAAAATAACGACGCTTAGAGTGGTTGGAACTCACACAAGCTACGTGGGTTACCTTAAAGTTAATCTAACTGGTATAAGTTACACATTTAAGACAAAAAGCCACTGTGTGAGTTATGTGTGAAAGACAGTACGATACATAATTCACAAGATCGTGAATATTTTCCCTTTTTTTAAATCGCAGGTGTCTGATGCAGCTTACGAAACATCTTAAGTTTCAACGATCATATTGGGTTGGAGTTCACATCACTACGTGGTATTCTTTAACGATAAGACTGTCCAGACAGTTGCCGTGCTATTTGCATAACATATATAAGGTGTAATATATCTACACTAAAAGACCGTACGGTCGTAGCTATATGGTTTATTAGAGGAGTGGCTTTTGCTCTTAGTACGCAATATGAACTGACACTTTTCATTCTTTCACGCAAAAGCGCATCCGTTTATTAAAACTTGTAAACTTGGTTATAAACTAAGGTGTCTTGTTCATGTGAAACGCGTCGCATTTCTTGTTGCTGTGGTAAACATTCATCAGCAGCCCTCATAGTGATGATCATCTCTCCCCTTCGCATGGACAGTAGACTGGTGCCGTTGTGGCGTCAACAACACAATGAGTGGTTCCCGTTGGAGTTATTTGATGCAAATCTTGTCCGTTGTTATCAAGCTGCTTATTTCTGTTCACCTTAGTATCCTTTATTTTTTTCCACTGCACTGTTGTCTGCAACTTGGTTTTTTTCAGTCTTCCGTGTTCTTCCTTGTTTGTTTTTTGCCATTTTCTTGATCGGAATCATTTTGTTTCGTATCAGATACACTAATCATAGCTGTCGTTTCGCTCATGTTACTTTAGAATTTCTTGTCCTTGCCGTTCGTTGTTCCAGTACCCAATTTATTATTCAGTTCGACCGCAGTTCTGCATCCTGTTATTCTCGCTTCGTTTCTGTTTTTCTTTCATCATCCTGTTAACAGACCACTGGCGTGCGAATTTCTTTCTGTATACACCTTCCCTCTTTATTCTCAATTTATATCCGTTTTGTCCATGTCTTCACCACAAGAATTTGATTTCTATGGTTGGTCGTTTCTAAAGCTCCTTGGAATTTCCATTTCTCCCTCAGTATAATAGGAAGCTCGACATTACTCAATGGTAGTGGAAGCGGCCTTCATCGAAACTTGGCCATTTGGACTTTGTGCGTCAGTGTTATGGGGTTATATATTTCGGCCGTAATTCAGTATATTATGTGACTACAAGCGTTGACGGTTTTGTAAAACGAAACCTTTTTGCGTCTCCGGGCAATGCTTATGGTCGTCGTTTCCGTTTTTGTGGCATCAACGTTCTTCTTTGTCCGGAATTCAAACTGTTTCCGTAATATCTGTCCTTTTCGTTAGTAAACCATTTCTTTTGTAAGTTGATGAGTAGATTGAAATAACCATTATCATGCTCCTTTTTACTAATGTTTCTGGTTCAGTCTTTTCATTCCTCCCAGCAATTAGCTTTAACGCTATCTCCTTTTTAAACCACTTGGGGACCTTTGCTGATCCCTTGGTAAGTTTTAGGATTATTACGTGAGTCAAAATCGTGTGCTATGTGTTCCGGACTATTCACTTACATCTCATAGAGTTATCTTCCAAAATGTCCGTTCACTCATGCCATCTTGTCATCCACTTAGTACACACACATTCTTCGTCAAAGTCCCGCGAATAATTTCTGAGTCTCACTATATCATATTTTTGTTCCATTGGGATTGTGTGAAAATGGTGTCCTTTGTTCGTTGTCCATTCGTGTTTTTCTCCAAGCTGTTTGCGATCGGTTTACGAATTAATCGTGACCAGTAAAGTGCGTTACAGAACAGAATGTCTAGGGAGTACACACAAGGGACGGGTATCATTAATGTTGTTAATGCGTAACCGACCAGGTTCTAGGAGCCCTCAGTTACCGCAAAGTATAGTTCCGTTTTGTACAGTTGAATCATTAAGCATGCACACTGCGCGCTGTTCTGTTATTGTTTGTTCGTTCTGTTGTATTAACGCGTGCGAACTCGGTAAATTTAACTAGCCGTTTTGGATCTGTCTTATGTGTCGTTGTTTATTAGAACAGTCACTAATATAAACTTGACTGTTCCGTTGTTTTGCGCAATTTTTATTTAATCAGCTGGAAACAGTGAAACCCACTGCGGTGATTAGCCAGCGAAATAAACCGGAACCAAATGCAAGCTGTCGATCGGCTGCACGACCACATGCTCGCCAATCGACTCGCGGTAGATGCGAGTTTTCTGGACAACGTGGTGTCAGACGAGGACTTATTTCTTCGTGTGAGTATGTTAGGAGACGGAGAACTGCAGAGCCAAATCCGCGTTCACTTGTTGATAACTCGGTCGTTGTTGCAGATCCGCCTAATAATCATACACCCTCAAGCACTACGGGCGAATTAGGTCGTATGCAAGAAGCTCTGGATATTTCTCATAAATTGGACGCGTTGATTACCAAGCAGCGAAAGGTTGAGACAGAAATTCGTCAGCTTCAGCAATCTCTTAATGAAGTAAGCATACTATATCTTGAAAGTTCACTTGTTCGGAGTGTTTACTGGACCTCGTTTTATTTCAATTTTTCTTCGGTGTTACTTGGGCTATTGAGAACTTTTTTTTTTTAGCAATTCATCTATTTTGTCACCTACACACCACGTTTCCCTAGCTGTATTACTTTAGCACATGTGAACTTCTGGATGCAGCTGAGTGTGGTTTCATTTGAGGTTAGGTATTTCTTGTCGGGTTTTGAACTTCAGAACACAAACATATAATGTACCCGGCATGTTGCGTCAGCCTTGGTTTTCTGAGTGTATGAAACCTGAGTAAGCCGTCGGATTTGCTCATACTACGCAATGTTTTACACCCTCGTATTGTCCACGCGATGTAATCTGGAGTGGATACCGGCAAATTTTTAATTATATCCAGTGTGCAATCTGGTCGATGTGTGTCGACTTCCACTTCTTTCTGTTTTCATTGTTACAATGGTGACCTTTCTGTTTGGTACAGTACGACCACTGATGTGTCACAAGATTCTATACAGGTCCTTTGTTTTGTATTTCATTAGCGTTGGAAATCCTACATCTTGTCAATTCTTTGCTGCTATTATATGCTTATGACGCTTGGCATTGACATACAGTGGACACTACTGTAGACGTCGGTTTACATCGTTGGTTTACGGATCACTGACTTTCAGTCAACGTGAACTGCTGTAAGATTGTGTATCTCTGTCATTTTAGCCGCACTGTAGACCGTCCTGCTTACGAACTGCCCCTAAACAGGACATAGGAATGGTTGTTTCAAATGACTTCCATCTGTGGATCAGTGACCAAGAGGGCAAACTGGATGCTTAAATTATCCACTAGACTGTTCGGAGTCATTCACCCGGATTCGTCTGTGATTATTTTCAGCTCAGTGGCGTGCCCTTATTTTGTGTTAAATATCCCAGCCTGTCGTTCTCATCCTGTGAAAGACATTGTTCTTATCGATAGAGCACAACATTGAGCCACAAAGCGGGTTACGCTATTTCGGTCACTACTGTGACAAACTAGGCTGAGCAAACTGAGGTTACTCTCGGTATACCGTCCATCGTATGGGATCCTTCTTCAAGGCCACTGCTCGTTAACAGGCTTAAGCAGTCTTCTCGGTGAAAACTCGCTGAAATTAAAATATCAAACGAGCCACTTCGTTTGCAGAAGGTTCCCCCTAGGCGTCCGATTATGCCCAATCTGTAACAATCTACTAGAGTTATCCATTGCAAGTCGTCAGTAGATGAATTCGAGTGCGGACTTAAGGCACACATTAGAAACACCAAACCGAGTTTTCAGACAACTTGGCTGTCAGAATCATTACAGTAAAATAAAGATATACTTGACCTCACCATTGTTGCTAGTCGGTTGTAATTTGCTGAATGTTTAAATATGTATAATATGGTTGATAGGCTGTGGTTTACATTACTTTTAGTTCATTTTTCTGCTATTCACAATCTTATTACTATCGAGAATGAAAATATCTACCGATTTATTATCCCCTTTAACTGTCCAACACAGATTGCGATAGACAGAATCACTGTCAACTTCCCCCAATCTGTAGATTGTCTATGAATTTTATATAATTGACAGAAAAATATCCTGTATTGTTAAATCATGGCTTCACACCTGACCGTACTAGCCTTTTTTTACGCACTACATGTTAATAACGATATCGTGATTTGGACTTACTGCCATAGTGTTGATTGTTGTTTTCGACTATTCTATTACTCATTTTCTGTTGGTTGAAGGTATGACTGCATTCGGCCTAGCTGTTAAGAGATATTCGTAAAGTTTACTAGAACTGGAAATGCTTGTCTGCTTTCCACTGAGTTCAATCTGAGGATGTGTTTGTAAGAACTACTTTCCACACTGGGTAACTGTGAGATGACCGGGTTTGTTTCCGATAGCTGTTTAACAACCGCAGGTGCTCGGCTACCCTACAAACCGAGTATCGTTGAGTCGCTGATGGAGACCTTGCAAAACGTTATGTGCCACTTGACCGTACGATGATGTGGCGCGTACCGTCCATTAGTTCCTAAGATTTCGTCCTCCAACTTGACTCAGGTATCGTGGAAACTATTCGAGTGGGTGTCAACAACCATGGGTTCATGTCCGTCTACGTCACTTTACTGTTGCGTTGCTTAGACATCAGTTGCTCCGATAGTACCTTCCTCGTCATGCACGACGCGGTGGAAAAGTCATACCCACGTACGTAACCGCAATGTACGTTTTTTAAATCGTGCGACGTGCAATACAAGCATTACCTACGGGACAACTTAGCATTGATACCAAGTGAAAACGTGGTTACGGGCTTTCAAAGCTTGATTCGTTTCGCGAAGAAGAATGTTATATATCACCTGTTCAGTCTGTGGTCGTGCAACCATCCACACTATTAACGGAGGACGCTATCATTCACAGTTGATTGTGTACCTGAATCCATAGAATTGTCAACTTTTCCTCAGTTTTCCACTTGTTTGCTTCGTTCGTGCACGATTGCAAACTGGTTACTGTCAACGCTGACGCTGTTCAGAGTGCATGTTGCTGGTGCGGTAGATTCGGGACGAAGAAACGCTCTAATTGATTCTGCTTAACTTGATTGTTCTATTTGATATCACTACGATCCAGGTGATCGCAATGTATTTCCCAGCTGCTTTGGGCCTGTGTCTCATCAGCTCTTTATGCATTATATGTTGGACAATAACCAAATTTCCACTATTTTTCGTTGTCAGACAGTCTCTGTCAAATGTTTTTTCCCCGTTGATTGATTTAGCTTACTCTATTTTATTGCAGATGAAAGCCGAAAAGCGTGCACTGAAACTGCGTCGATCAGCGCTTTTACGCGGTAGGTTTCATACTTTTTTCCTTCCGTTCTTTCGCTGTTGTTTTATTGTTTCCTACATAGACAGCTATTAAATCCAATTTCCGTTGTGTTGATTTAAGTCTGACGTTGGCGTAATCTAACGGTGTAGCTCTCCACAGTTCCCTTAAGGCGTTCGCCAGCAGCTGTGGTAAGTTTTAGTTTTGTTTCATATCGTTTCCGTCTCGTCTTTTTTCTGCGCATCCACTGAGTTGTTAGCAGCTAAAGAGTTTTGTCAAAGATGTAACTATTAGTTGTCGTTCTTTTCCCTTAGTTCATAGACCTGGATTTCACTGTTAAAGGTGATCCTATCTTGTTCGATTGAGCCCCAAACAACGTTGAAGGCTAACAGAACTATGACCATTTTGTCTGTTTTGTATGTTGGTACTATCCAACTCATATGTGACCCAGTGTGTGTCTTTCGGCAGTAAATGTAGTTTAGTGTGAAGGTTTAGAACCTGACTCTACTTTTTTTCGGAATATGGACCTACCACTTCATTGGGTCCTCTATCAGGGCATATTTTAACGTGGTACTCATTTTTTCCTATCTTGTCAGGCTTGACATACACCGAATCGGAGGACGAGCACGGTGCAACGCCCATTCCATCACTTGTATCATGTGACGTATCAGTTGCATCTGCTTCCATTCCTGCTGATCGTCTCGCCTCCGAGCGACTGATCGCATCGGTCGCACCAGTGACTGCATCGACTGCTAAACCGGTGGCGTTTGAGCCATGGACGTTAACAACAAGTCTGGCAGCATCACATAATTCTCCTGGTCTCTCTTTATCAAGCACACTGGACACATCGTTTTTGAACAGTTTGTCGAATCAGCCCTCTTTGTCTTCGTCGTCAGACAACTGTAAGCTTTGATATCAAATCACTTTAAGATAATATTTTTAGTTTATCAACTACACCTGTAAACTATGAATGATAAATTCAGTTTCGTGGTACGGTTTCTTCGAGCAAGGGTCTTCTCTCTTTGAGTCCTACAGCTTTTTTGGGTACTAATGAGTCATGGAACTCATTTTAAAGAAGGACCTACCTCTTGCGCTATCTTTCATTGGTAGGCTGTGTTTGTATTTACCAGGGTATACTTGTACATGGTTGATAGAGAACGTAACATAGTGTACGAATCCAATGAGATTTGATGACTAACTTATCAGATCTTGTGACTTACAGTTAATACCCTGCCCAAATCGCCCTCGTTCGATATTGGAATGCTGACAATGACTTTTCTCGTCGAATGCTCGTGTTCCCTATTTGTTATTGTTTATGTAATATCTTGAATTTACTTGGATTGGCTGATATTGTTGGTGCTATTTACTTCAGAGCTGTCTGTTATTATAACAGCAGGCTGTTTGTCAGATTAGCAGCTCAGGTCATCAGTTTGAAATTAAGTCACCTGAACTGCTGATTTCTAGGTTTTGATGCTTTTACGGTAACCTTTGTAAATCTAACCTAATCTGTAGCTTGATAGTGAATGCTCTAGGGTATACTTAATAAAAGCCTCCTTGTTGTGCGTTATCAAACTGATCCAACTTTTATACCGACGTTAAAACCTGTGTTGTTTTTATCCACCACCAGACCACAGTGTATCCTCGGGACAGTCTGAAACACGGTCGTCGATCACAAACCCAACTCCAGCAGATTCTGTGGTCTCCCAACTGTATGCAGCGTGTACACCGACTAGTACTGTAACTGGTAATACTGTCCAGAGTACAGCCCATCTACCCTCTCGGTCTGTTATGGGATCGGAATGTTCTTCGTCCGCAACCACCAGTGGTGGAGTGGATCTCCAGCGCTTGGCACTCATTCGACAAGCTCTTCAATCGCCTGATAGTTGGCGGTTTACTTTTGAGGATGTAGACCAAATGCTGCAACGAACAGCTGCGCGAGCGGCCGCTTCTGCTGCTGCCGCTGTGGCCGCGGCTACTGACGCTGTCTCTTCGGTGCCCAGGAGAATAACGAGTGATTCTATGGTTAATCACAGTTGTGTGACCTCGTCTCAGACTCCCCGAACGGTCCCCGTCAATCAGCCACGTAAGTGGTCATACATTGTTTTCGTACTTGTCCGCCAAGGCGATTTTGTCGTTGACTCCAAGATGTTATAGTGACTAACGATAGATCTATGGTATTCCTTCTGTATGTTGTTTATTGATACAGCTCTTTGCTGTGTTTGGTGAGACCTGTATTGCACTGTATATATTTTTGTACTGCCTATGAGCTTGCTTCACACATTTATTGAAAACCTAGTCAAGCACCCAATTGCTCTGGAACACTTATTATCCGGTCTCTGCAACCGTACTAAAATTACAAATGGGAGAAACTGATATTTTCACGCGAACTCAAGAAAAACCTTGTCCTTGAAGGGTTGGTATACGACGAGAATATACAATTACAATTATATAAGTGTTCGCACAAACTATGCTTGTTAATCTAGCGAAAATCTGTCAAATGATTTCGTCAAAGTGATGAACAACCATCTCAAGTAAACGTGCACGATAAGAGGAGTGATTAAAGTGTTATGCGTTTACGTTCGTTCGAGTAATCTGTCGTGTTGAAAAAGTAGAATTGGATTGCAGCAGTTCAGAAAGGTAGTATGTATGGGAATCATCTGTTACGAACCCTTGACAGAAAAAGACGAACGAACTCAGAAATCACGAACAATATCTTGATCTCGGACGGAACACAACGATATCACAGTATGACACGAAAATCGGAGTCCAAGTATCGAAATCCAACTCTCGTAACTTAGATCCCCTCAAGAAGTAGGGGAAAAGACAGTCCTCAAACGAGCTTTATTTGATGCTTAGCCTGAAGGTGAAATAATGGTATACAGCAGGCGTATTAATACGTTTTGAGTGGCCTTGGACCAGCAGCCCTATTACGTTCGAGAGTCATAGTACAGTTGTGGGCCTCAGTTTTAGTGTGCGGCGTTAATCCTACCGGCCGCGACACTGCATTGCAAGTTCATGGCGGTAACACAATGAAAGCAGTAGGCCAGCTACATTGACCCTCATACTCTTCCGCCTACCGTTCTAAAACCTTCTGGATTTATTATGGATGAGTGTACCGTCGGCCTCACCAACGGTATTGTTGCCGGACGCGTGTCTTAGACCAGTTGCACGGATAAGCTTGATGAATGTCTTCTGAAGTCAAAGCGGTTTCCAGTCCCTTAACTTCCTCCATTAGCCAAATGTCACGATCGGCGATCAGGCTACACCTCAGCTTCCTAGAGATAGCCCTCCCAAACTTGTTATATGAACTATCAAGAAGAATGTTTCCTCTGACAGCTAACAATTCCAGGGATTTTTCTGAAATCCGATGTTTGTTCAACTTGCGAACCACCGGTTTTCACCACCTCGCGTCATTAAGTGCACTTGTTTCACAGATAACTCGGACAAACAAAGGAACGATGACGTTACTGTGATCGATTCACTGCAATTTCATCCAACGTCTCCAGCTATCAGCGCTGGAAATAGCTGAGGCCTCAATCCGGGAAACGAATGCGACCTACATTGGTTAATTCCTTGGTGAAAGACCTCATTATCTAGTTTCATCTGTCTCTTTTTTCTCACGGCGTTTTTTTGTATTCCTCATCACTACGACAGTTCGAGCCGTAGTACCCTTTAGTCATACTCACGGATAGCGTGATTGATCGTAGGAATACGTGTGGTTTATCAATACAAACTTTTTTTTATTAGTCTGTGTACTTAGTGAAGTGCTGTGCTCCCAGTTTCTGAATGTCTCGTTGCTGGTGTTTTTAATCGATCGCCCTCACTGTCATCTTCGACACCAATGTTCCATTGATTAACATTAGCGTTTTTTTACCGTACAGTCATGGGTAGAGAACTCCATCCCGGTTTAAACTTAAAAGATAACGAAGAGATGGGATTTACTTAATGAAACTCCCATGTCTAAACCTAGACGGCCGGTCATGTGTCTTATAAACGAACTGTTCCTTTTCCGTTTCGCCTTTTGTTTGCGCAAATGCGCCTGATACAGCCGTCCACAATGCACTGTTTGGGTACCGTTTGGTGAGCGGTTAACATGTATACGCTCTATCGTTTACTATGATAAGATCCGGTAATTTACTGTTTACACAACTGCGTGGCAAAGTCCTGTTTCAGCACTTCAGATGTACCTGTAGCATTCAACAGGATCCAGAACGTAGTGAATAGACTCGTTTTTGACGTTTTTTCTCTAAATCAACTATTACGAAACTATGCTAGTCAAGGGAAAAATTGGATGGTCTCTACTGCAGTGTAGGCACGTCGATGTCTGCTGTATCTGGGAAACTAGGATCCAAGACAGTAGTCAACGTATGGAACGAACAGTACTCGCATTGTCTACCCGATACTGGTTATGCACTCCGGTTGACTCCACAGCCGCTGTTACAGGTCAGGTTGGAGTAGGTATAGTCCTTAGCTCGACGGCCGCAGCCTCATTGATAGATTGGATTCCTGTTAACAGTAGACTTTGTGCAGTCCGCCTGGCAGGTTCTGTTAAGGCCAACTCTAGACGCAAGACTTTCAGAAATTTATTCATTGTGTCTGCTTACGCTCCTACTGACTGTAGTGACTTCGGCGTCAAACACGCATTTTACTCGCATCT